>JAOWBW010000086.1:0-204306 GCA_026119855.1 Campanula takesimana
ACATCGAAGAATTTGATGTAATCTTGGGAATGGACTAGTTGGCTGCATACCATGCCCATGTGGATTGTTTTAAAGAAAGAAGCCCACTTTAGATTACTATCTAGAGAAGAGTGATGTTCTCAAGGAACGAAATCTAGAACCCGATCGAACCTTTATCGGTAATGAGGCTCGTAAGCTTTAAAGAAAGGATGTGAAGGATTCTTGGCATACATTGGTGATACTCGCAAAAAGGAAGTAACCGTAGAATCACTTTCTATGATTAGAGATTTCAAGGACGTGTTTCCTGAGGATTTGAATACCTCCATAAAAAGAAGTAGAATTTTCTATCGATTTGGTGGTACCGAGACTTCACCAATATCAAAGGCGTCGTATAGAATGGCTCCGTCAGAATTGAAGATTAAGGAGCACTGCAAGAGTTGTTGGAAAAGAGTTTGATTAGACCTAGTGTATCACTATGGGGTGCCCGGTGTTGTTGTTGTGAGAAGGATGGGTCGATGAGGTTGTATCGACTATCGTGAATTGAACCGCGGGACGATAAGGAATCATACCCGTTGCCAAGAATAGATGATTTGTTTGATCAACTTCGTGGAGCGTATTATTTCTCGAAGATAGACTTGAGGTCTAGTTATCATCAACTAAGAGCGAAGAAGAATGGTATAGCTAAGACAGCCTTTAGAACAAGGTATGGTCATTATGAGTTGTAGTGATGCCGTTTGGATTGACTAACGCACCGCAGCGTTTATGGAACTTATGAATAGAATATTTTAAGAGTTCTTAGACAAGTGCGTAATTGTATTCATTGATGACATTTTGGTATATTCGAAAACCAAGGAAGAACATGAAGAGCATTTGAAGTTAGTACTGCAAAACTTAAGAGAGCAAAAGTTATATGCTAAGTTCAAGAAATGTGAATTTTGGTTGGAGAGGGTGGCATTCTTAGGGCATGTGGTGTCAAAGGATGGGATTGCCATGGATCCAACAAAGATAGAAGCTATTGTGGATTGGATAACCAATTTCGGTAAGTGAGATAAGAAGTTCTTAGGTTTGGCTGGCTACTATAGGATATTCGTAGAAGGTTTCTCGAAGTTGTCAGTGCCATTAACGAGATTAACTCAGAAAGGAGCCAAGTTGTTTTGGTCTGAGGAGTGTGAAAAGAGTTTTAAGGAATTGAAGCAACGATTGGTGTCTGCACCAGTCCTTGCGTTACCATCAGGAACGGATGAATTTGTGATATACAGTGATGCCTCGCTTAAAGGACTAGGCTGCGTGTTGATGCAAAATGATAAGGTTATAGCTTATGCATCTAGGCAATTAAAGAACCATGAGAAGAATTATCCAACCCATGATCTAGAGTTAGCTGCAGTGGTGTTCGCTTTGAAGGTATGGAGACACTACTTGTATGGGGCGACATGTAAGATTTATACGGATTATAAGAGTCTTAAGTACATATTCCCCCAGAAGGAGCTTGATATGAGGCAAAGAAGATGGTTGGAGTTATTAAAGATTAGGATTGTACGATTTTGTACCACACTGGGAAAGCCAATACGGTGGCAGATGCGTTGAGTAGGAAGAACCGCGGAACGTTAGCGGCATTGATTTCTAAGGAGGAAAGTGCGTGGAACCGCATAGAAATTTCGAGCATGGAAGTGCGAGTTAAGGGATATTTAGCCCAAATGAGTGCTCAGCCAACGCTTATGGTTAGAATTAAAGAAGCACAAGGGATTGACGAAGAAGTAATGAAAGTGCGTGAGAGTATCGCTAAAGGGAAGGAAAAAGACTTTCGCGTGGGAGAAGATGGAATCATGAGGTACCAATCTAGGGTATGGGTGCCAGATAATGAGGATATTATGAGCGAGATTTTTGAAGGAAACTCAGTGTTCGAGATTCTCCGTACATCCTGGGAGTACGAAGATGTATAGAAACTTGAGAGAGTCGTTCTGGTGGAACAATGTGAAAGGAGATATAGCCGAGTTTGTATCAAATTGTTTGGTGTGTCAACAAATGAAAAGTGAGCACCAGAGATCGGCAGGATTACTACAGTCATTACCTATTCCTGAGTGGAAGTGGGAGCATATAGCTATGGATTTGGTAGTAGGGTTACCAAGGACGTTAAGAGGCTACAATGCATTTTGGGTTATTGTAGATAGACTTACGAAGTCGGCTCACTTTCTAGCGATTAAGGTGAATGATTCGTTAGAGAAATTGGCCAAGTTGTATATTGATGAAATTGTGAGATTACATGGAATACCAGTTTCGATAGTGTCTGATAAGGATGCGAGGTTTACATCGAAATTCTGGAAGAGTTTACAACAAGCATTGGGTACGGAATTGGCAATGAGTACAGCCTTTCACCCATAGACGGATGGACAGTCGGAAAGGACTATTCAGACTCTAGAAGATATGTTGAGAGCTACGTCGTTGGACTGGGAAAAAACATGGGACGAACATGTGACGCTAGTAGAATTCGCGTACAACAATAGTTTTCATGCTAGTATCGGAATGGCACCGTACGAGGCATTATATGGAAGGAAGTGTAGGCCACCTACTTGCTGGGATGAAGTTGGCAAGAGAAAGTTGACTGACCAGAACTTATCCAAGTGACCGCTGATAAGGTTCAACAAATTAGGAAATGGTTGTTGACTGCTCAAAGTCGACAGAAGTCATATGCCGATCGCCGAAGGCTCGATTTAGAGTTTCAATTGGGTGATCATGTGTTCTTGAAAATTTCGCCAACTAAAGAAGTCATGAGGTTCGGTATTCGCGGGAAGTTAAGCCCTAGATATGTGGGACCATTTGAGATTTTGGAACAAGTTGGGATGGTAGCTTACAAGTTAGCTTTACCGCATGTGCTAACGGGAGTGCACAATATATTTCATGTGTCAATGTTAAGGAAGTACATTCCCGATCCGAGTCATGCGATCGAGTATAAACAACTAAGAGTTCGTGCTGATTTGAGTTATGACGAGGAACCTGTAAAGATAGTAGATCGGAAGGATCAAATCCTAAGGAAGAGAGTGATTCCTTATGTGAAGGTGCAATGGAGCAACCATACGGAAAGATAAGCCACGTGGGAGCTCGAGAGCGAGATGCGAGAAGCGTACCCCGCCCTGTCTTCTGATTGAGGTGCGTTAAGTTTGGTGGACAAACTCTTTAAGGAGGAAAGAATGTAACATCCGAAAATTTTATCCCAATTATTATTTTATTTGGACTCCTTTATTTTATTAAGTGGACCGTTATGTTCAAAATAGGATTATTAGGTTAAGAGTTTTAAATTGATTGGGCTTTAGTTAATTAAGCTCAATAGGGAAACGGAAGCCCATTAAGAAAGGGATTTGAAAACCCTAATATATATATACACTCTAATACCTCTAGCCTCTTTATTGTTTATCAAAATAAAAGAAAGAACGGAAGAAAGAAGGAGAGAGGCTGTGCGCAGAGAGAGAAACAGCGCAGAGAGAGGGAGACGCAAAGAGAGGAAGCTCGGGTGGAGAGAGAGAGAGGAGGAGGCGGTGTTCATGGAAGGTACTCCCCAATCCCCTTATCTTTTCTCTTCTTTTGAATCATTAAGGTTATGAGTTAGAAACCCTAAAGAATGGTAATTAATCACCTAGGGTTTAATTAAGAAGGAAGAAGAATGGTGTGAGTGTGTGTGTGTGTGTGCGTGCTACTATGTGTGAGTGTGTATTGTGCAGCCAGTATGTGCGTGTGTTTAGGTGTGTGGTGATAACAGTATGAGTAGTGTGTGTTTGTGCGCATGTGTGTTGATGTTGTTGTTGGAATGTGTGTGTGTGTGTGTGAGTGTGTAAACAGTGTGTGTGTTTGAATGTGTTGATAAAGGGAATTTAGGGTGTGCTGTGAACAGTGACGTGAATAGTAATCTTACGCTGTGAATAGTGTTTTGTGAACAATGATTTTACGTTGTGAATAGTGATTTTATAAGCTGGGAATAGTGTTTAAATAGGATGAATACAATCCTAAAGCATATTAATCGGGAATGGAATTAATATAACCCTAGGGGTGTTTTAGAAATCCAAAAGGGACAATATTGGGAAAGTTATGAAGGGTAGTACAAACCCTAGATTAAAGAACGACCTTAAGAAGGAGTTTGAGAAATAAAACTCGTAAGGTTAAAACTAAGAAAAGAAATTGGGGACGGAAGTAAATATTGTACTCGTCCTAAACAATAGTGTTTTGCGTGATTGTAGATTGGTGCGCAAGAAGTCGCTAAGAAGACAACGCTAGCTAAGGTAAGGGATTACGATCCTTAGTTCTTGATGTCTCTATCCTTTAATGTAGGATTCCTATATATTCTTTCATGAGTAGTTACCTAGTGGCGGTAACATTTGAATTCTTAAAAGTTGTGAACGCCTTTTGAATGTTCCTACCCCTTGACATGTTTTAAATCAATGGGTACCAAAAACATATCTTTGAAATTGTATGGTGTTCTCGTACCTTGAACACTAAGTTGAAACTTTGCTATATCTTAATGTGGTATAGACATTCGCTTACTTTGCTATATCTTAATGTGGTATAGACATTCGCTTACTTTGCTATATCTTAATGTGTATAGACATTCGCTTACTTCGCTATATCTCAATGTGGTATAGACGTTCGCTTAGTCTGATATGAAAAGGACTAAGCATGTTAATCTAGTTTGAAATGAAAAAGAACTAGACTTTTGTACTGCTTAAATGAAGTAGTTGATTATCATGATAAATCTTACTTAAATGCCCTGATCAGGCATTGCACCTGAAATGGTGACGTTATCTTGGAATTGACGGACTTGAAAGTAAGTGCCACATTCATTTTTGAAAAGTTTATTAGTTAACTGCTTTTGAATCTTAACGGTTAACTTATTATTTTATGAAACCTATCCTTGAAAGTATTATTATTGTTTCGTTCTTCCGGTCATCTCTCCTTAGTACCCGGAGAGATCCCGTATGAACTTACTGAGCATTGTTCGCTCACCCCTTCCATAATTATTGTCCTCCAGGTTTTAAGTAGGAGAAGGACTCTAAGGAAGGAGAAGGACGCCATTAAGGAGCACTGAAGGTTCTTTGAGGAATTGAGTTTAGGTGGACGATGTTCACTAGCCGTTAGTTCTGAAAGACAATTAATTCGCTTCCGTTATTTATTTTGAATTGTGGTTAGAGATACTAGCCGTGGAGATTTGAATTGTAGTTTTTGACCGTTATTCCTTTATTTTGGGGACGGATTTATATTATTTAAAGGATGTTATAATACTCTGAAATTAGGGGTGTTACACAAATCCTGTGCCTGTTTCTTGTGATTGTAATTGAAATTATATGCAGTAGTAGGTGCATATTTCCATCCATATTCATCCCTTGTGCAACTCATCTCCTTGGCTCTCAACTCTTTGATTCGGTCCTTCAAAACCGTCATATTCGAGTCAACAAGATTGCTTGATCTCCCTGTTGACTCCGTCTCATAAGTATAAATGGGTAAGTGATTGTTTACCTTCATCTCTCATGCTATGAGCTTCAACTTGTAAGGATTTTCGGTTTCTATGCTTCTGAAAAGGCATGCGGAGGTCAACTCCCGGGATGAGGTGTAATGAAGATGAAAGCATGTTTTTTCTTGTGTTGATGAAAAAGCAATGTCGCTCGCACAGGTTGATGGATGGAGATGGAGGGGATGCATGTACAGAATACCTTTGAGGTACCTTTTATATACAAGGGAAACATAGTTTTATTTTACATTTTTTGTTTGGTCAAATGTTTTTGTGGTCCGGAGTCCGGACAAATTAAACTTCTTGGTTTCAAAGATTAGAGAAGATGATGTGATCAGAACTAATAAAAAAATCTAGAAATAGAAAAAACTAGATGATTATTGTTGACCGCGGGAACGATAATTTATCTTTTAGCTTGAGATGACACTTTTACTTTTATTTTCTTTACAAAATAAACACTCGACGCTATTTTGGTAGCATTAAGACAAAAGTCGATGAAATTGCGATGTCTGTTCATAGATTGTGGTTTATTTCAACGTAATTCTTGAATCCCTAGAGTGATAATGATGCTCATGTGTTCTAAAGACGTCCGTCTAGGCCCCCTAGGCGCTAGGCGTTCATGAAACGCATAAGTCCCGCCTAAGATATTATAACTATTTCTGAATTATCGGCCCCGCCTAAGTCCCGTTTAGACCCGTGTAGGCGTTAGACCCCGGGTGGCCGGAGGCAAGGAGTGTTGAAAGGGGTGTTGAAAGTTAATTTTAATATGATTGATTTTTTTTATTTTTATTTTGGGGAGGGGGGGTGGGTTGGGGGGGGTGAGGGTGGATTGGGGAGGGAGGTAAGGTTGGAGGGTGGAGGTGGAGTGGGTATAGGGTGGGGTTGTATGAGGGAGTTGGGTGTGTGAGTGAGGGAGTTAACATTTTCCGTAAAATGACTTACGAAGGAGAAATCCGTAAGTTGTTTTACTGAAAACCTAACTTATTTCCATTGACGTAAAATATTTTACACTGATTTTTTTTTTTCCCTTCTGGTTACCAAACACCGGAAAACATGTAAATCATTTTCATAAAATATTTTACGGTGAAACAAACGGAGCCTTACTTTATATCCAAGTTACGACATTCGGAAGCCTTTAAATACAAGATTCGTACAATAATTGATATCCACGCTACGAACATTTTGGAAATCATAGTCCCTCTGTCCATTTTAAGAGTCAAAATCTTAAAATGGAAAGTGAGTCCTACATGTCATACTCACAACAATTACAGTATTCACTAACTCTTCTTTACCCCCACTTTCTCCCTCGTCCCCAACTATCAACACTCACAACACATCACATTTTTCTTATTTCTTGAACCCACCAATTTTTTTACTCTTAAAATGGGATGGAGGGAGTAAATGCTAATTTTTACTTGATATCCACGTTAGCAGTACAATTTAGAACTTACAAATGATAATGAAACAAATAATTAGTTTCAAACAAATTACGTCCTAAAAAAAAAACAAAAAAAACTTAAGTCCCAAAGCAATACACAGACTTTCCTAATTTGTAGTTAGAACAAATATAACTTTGTCATTATGGTTTCTGAAAATTTTAACGCAAAATCTTGGGAAAAGCACGTTTTTTCAAACGCTTAGGAAAAACGTGTTTTTAAAAAAACGCGGTGGGATTTTTGTAAATAATCAGAACTTCTCAACGGTTCTGGATATAATTATAAAACCTTCTGGATATGATATTGATAGTCAGAACATTTGAAAGCGATAGCCAGAAGGGTCATTTTTGTAAATAATCAAAACTTCTCAACGGTTCTGGATATCAATATAATGGCTTCTGGATATGAGATTGATAGCCAGAACCCTTGAAAGTGATAGCCAGATCTGTAACACCCCAAATTTTCTTATAATATCTGAGCATTTAATGGCATTATATATCAATAAATAACAATAATAAATACTTCAATTTAGGGTTCACAACGGCCCCTTATTTAACCATAATTTCAAACCAATAGCGGAAGCGTAACTTAAACATGTCTTGGTAGGTAACAACCCTAACCATCAATGTACTTCAACTTACATCAATAAATAAACGTACTTAAAACTACTAAATTAAGAGTCTTCAATCCACCGTCTTCCTACGGCTGCTTTCCTTGTCTTGTCCTTCTACTTATATCCTGAAAACAAAGTTTATAGAGAAGGGATGAGCGAACGAATGCTCAGTAAGTTCATACGTGGCCTCTCCGGTTACTAAGGAGAGACGACCAGAACGAATACTTTGAATAACTTTTACAAAGATAGGTTCAGTTATTTTTGGATTCAGGACTGCAGAACAATACAGTCGTGTTACTTTTAAGATTTTTACTTTCAAAGGATTATGGCACTACAATCCAATGGGATTCATTCAAGTTTCCGTCAATTCCTTGGTAACGTACATTATAACCTCAATGCCAAAGGTACAATTCATACACCTAGCTTCTTCAGCCAATAGTGTGGGTCGTAACATGTATGGTATCCACACACATATGCTCGGGGTCTAGAATCATCCTTGTAATCAGACAATTCCTGAGAGAAGGCATGTGATCACTCATGCAATCCCTAGTTTAAGGACGAGTCTTTTCTAACTGGACTGTCCGTCAATGTCTTTTCTAACTGGACATTGGATGCCTTAACGAGTAAGTGGTTAACTCACAAGTTAAAATTGAGAACATACCATGGTACAAGTATGTGATACAAGTTTCAAACTTCGATACTTAGTAGATCGATGAGGACATCACTAAGTATAGATTCTTTCAAGGAACGTTCAATAACGCAGAGTTCATTCAAATACTATCATGCCATACTGATAGCTAACTTTAGAAAGAAATACCGAATTCCAATAAACAGGAGTTCAAATACTGTAAGGAACGTAATCCCTTACCTGAATTGCTTTTCCTCGCAATCTCCTCTCTGTGCGAATCTACAAGGCACGGAGTAATTTATTTTAGTACTCTCTACATTGTTAACTATTTCTACTTAGTTAACTGAGAGATGCGTTTTAACTTCTTTACTTCGTTACTTCTTTCTTTACGTTTAAGTTTCTGACTTTGACTTACTAGTCAGTCCTTTAACTTGGTATAATTGCAATTAAGTCCTCTAACTTTGGGTTAATTACAATTTGGTCCCTCCACTTTGGGTTAATTGCAAATTGGTCCTTCAACTTTGGATTAATTGCAATTTAGTCCTTCAATTTTAGTTCAATTACAATTTAGTCCTTCAACTTTGGATTAATTGCAGATTAGTCCTTCAACTTTCCTTTAATTACAAAAAGGTCCTTGGACTTTGGTTCTGTTCACAAGGTCCTCTAAGTTTCTCTTTTTAATCACTTAGGCCCCTCTATCTTCCAGGTTTCCTTTTTATTTCTTTTAACTTTAATTCTTTTCAGTTTAGTCCTTTTCCGTTAGGAAACTAACTGAAACTTCTTATCTTTTCCTTCCTCGTTATCTTTTTGACCTTCAAGGTCTTCCAAGTGTTTATTCTATTTCCTCAAGTTACTTTTCTAACTTGTTAACAATCCTTTTAACGATTTTGTTTTCTTTCCATTAGAAACTTAACGAAAACACTAACTTTCCGTCCCAATTCTTAACATCTTCAATCAAGAATCAACACCCATAATTCCTCATCATGGCCGAAACTTGTATGATCCAAAATCCATTGATTCGATCAATTTTCTAATTCTTTAAATTTTTCTAAATTCCCAAACATCAATATTATTTACAATACACTTAACGAGGATCATTTAAATCAACAAAATCAATTTTCCACGGCTTAGGGCCATTCGGCCGAACATGTTCAAGGGGGAAATCCCTATTTTTTTCTTCTTTTGATAACCCAATTCAACCTCAATGATTTATATGTTCAATTCCCAAGCATTGCATAATATAAATCAATTCAATTCAAGATTATAAAATCAATCTTAAAAATAAACTAGTATCAAGATTACTATATTTTTTTTTTCATAGTATTTAGATCAACTTCATTAATCTTTTAAAATTTATCATTAATCACTAGCATGCAAAACCCAAATAGTATATTCTTAATTCATGCATAACTTATGATTTACTAATCCAAATTCAACGAAACAAATTTTGGAGAGTAGGATTTAGTGTTACCTTGAGAATGATCGGATTACTTCTTCCAAAACAATGGCTGAAATTTTCTCCTCCCTCCTTCCTTGGTGCGGCTGCTATGGGGTAGAACTAGGGTTTTGTGTTTTGTTGTTTTTGTTAATTAAGAAGTAACCTAAATTTTTCACTAACCATTGTATTTATACTCTTGGGTAAAATTAATTGGGTTGGGTTTACTAAAACTATTTTCGGGCCAATCCAATTTCCTTGGGCCCACTTCTTTAAATTACTTTATAACTCTCATTATTGTTTAATTAAGTTAGTAAAAACCGAAAATTACATAATTAAATAAAAAAAAAAAATCCGGTTATTACAAGATGATTCCTGGATATCAATATAAAGTCTTCTGGATATTAATATAAAGCCTTCTGGATATGAGATTGATAGCCAGAACTTTTGAAAGTGATAGCCAGAAAGTTTTTTATGATTTTTTTTTTAGAGTAACAGAAGTGTTAATAGATAGCCAGAACTTTTGGAGGATCAGTTGGATCTCGTGTCGCCACAGTTGCATTTCAGCGGACGGAGTAAGCGGGTCCCTTTTTTTCCTTGGGATAAGTAGGATATACTACGAGTTATGCTTCCATGGAAAGTTTCTCATTGTTTTGATGAGAAAAAAAAAAAAAAAAACTCGAAGATTACGATATGTGGACGATGAAGTTATAGTAGATTGTTATTTGACCTAATTCTGTGCAATTCTAACTTGTCTAGAAATGTTTTTGGATCTCGTGATGAATACTGACACGTAAATTAGTGCTGTTTTTTTACAGATAATAGGCACGGTTGCTATTAAAGCAGTAGAATTTACAGATGGAAATGAGCCATGAAAGTCGACACAAGGCAAAGCAAAGCAGTTGCAGTAAGAATGGTAAGGCCAGAGATTCCACCAGGCAAGCCTAAAGTTTCAAAATATTGACACAAATTGTAACATCCGAAAATTTTATCCCCAATTATTATTTTATTTGGACTCCTTTATTTTATTAAGTGGACCGTTATGTTCAAAATAGGATTATTAGGTTAAGAGTTTTAAATTGATTGGGCTTTAGTTAATTAAGCTCAATAGGGAAACGGAAGCCCATTAAGAAAGGGATTTGAAAACCCTAATATATATATACACTCTAATACCTCTAGCCTCTTTATTGTTTATCAAAATAAAAGAAAGAACGGAAGAAAGAAGGAGAGAGGCTGTGCGCAGAGAGAGAAACAGCGCAGAGAGAGGGAGACGCAAAGAGAGGAAGCTCGGGTGGAGAGAGAGAGAGGAGGAGGCGGTGTTCATGGAAGGTACTCCCCAATCCCCTCATCTTTTCTCTTCTTTTGAATCATTAAGGTTATGAGTTAGAAACCCTAAAGAATGGTAATTAATCACCTAGGGTTTAATTAAGAAGGAAGAAGAATGGTGTGAGGTGTGTGTGTGTGTGTGTGTGCGTGCTACTATGTGTGAGTGTGTATTGTGCAGCCAGTATGTGCGTGTGTTTAGGTGTGTGGTGATAACAGTATGAGTAGTGTGTGTTTGTGCGCATGTGTGTTGATGTTGTTGTTGGAATGTGTGTGTGTGTGTGTGAGTGTGTAAACAGTGTGTGTGTTTGAATGTGTTGATAAAGGGAATTTAGGGTGTGCTGTGAACAGTGACGTGAATAGTAATCTTACGCTGTGAATAGTGTTTTGTGAACAGTGATTTTACGCTGTGAATAGTGATTGTATAAGCTGGGAATAGTGTTTAAATAGGATGAATACAATCCTAAAGCATATTAATCGGGAATGGAATTAATATAACCCTAGGGGTGTTTTAGAAATCCAAAAGGGACAATATTGGGAAAGTTATGAAGGGTAGTACAAACCCTAGATTAAAGAACGACCTTAAGAAGGAGTTTGAGAAATAAAACTCGTAAGGTTAAAACTAAGAAAAGAAATTGGGGACGGAAGTAAATATTGTACTCGTCCTAAACAATAGTGTTTTGCGTGATTGTAGATTGGTGCGCAAGAAGTCGCTCAACGCTAGCTAAGGTAAGGGATTACGATCCTTAGTTCTTGATGTCTCTATCCTTTAATGTAGGATTCCTATATATTCTTTCATGAGTAGTTACCTAGTGGCGGTAACATTTGAATTCTTAAAAGTTGTGAACGCCTTTTGAATGTTCCTACCCCTTGACATGTTTTAAATCAATGGGTACCAAAAACATATCTTTGAAATTGTATGGTGTTCTCGTACCTTGAACACTAAGTTGAAACTTTGCTATATCTTAATGTGGTATAGACATTCGCTTACTTTGCTATATCTTAATGTGGTATAGACATTCGCTTACTTTGCTATATCTTAATGTGGTATAGACATTCGCTTACTTCGCTATATCTCAATGTGGTATAGACGTTCGCTTAGTCTGATATGAAAAGGACTAAGCATGTTAATCTAGTTTGAAATGAAAAAGAACTAGACTTTTGTACTGCTTAAATGAAGTAGTTGATTATCATGATAAATCTTACTTAAATGCCCTGATCAGGCATTGCACCTGAAATGGTGACGTTATCTTGGAATTGACGGACTTGAAAGTAAGTGCCACATTCATTTTTGAAAAGTTTATTAGTTAACTGCTTTTGAATCTTAACGGTTAACTTATTATTTTATGAAACCTATCCTTGAAAGTATTATTATTGTTTCGTTCTTCCGGTCATCTCTCCTTAGTACCCGGAGAGATCCCGTATGAACTTACTAAGCATTGTTCGCTCACCCCTTCCATAATTATTGTCCTCCAGGTTTTAAGTAGGAGAAGGACTCTAAGGAAGGAGAAGGACGCCATTAAGGAGCACTGGAGGTTCTTTGAGGAATTGAGTGTAGGTGGACGATGTTCACTAGCCGTTAGTTCTGAAAGACAATTAATTCGCTTCCGTTATTTATTTTGAATTGTGGTTAGAGATACTAGCCGTGGAGATTTGGATTGTAGTTTTTTACCGTTATTCCTTTATTTTGGGGACGGATTTATATTATTTAAAGGATGTTATAATACTCTGAAATTAGGGGTGTTACAGTTGGTATCAGAGCTTTGGGAATAGAGCTTAAAGGGAATAGGAACTCTGATATTGAATAGGTTTGATTTGAGCGTTTTAGGAAGACTAAGATTGCTTGGAGTCAAACTAGTTAATTATGGAAACTTACTATTTTAGGAAAGAACCTAAGATAAGTATTCCTCGGGGGATATGAGGAAAATAAGTGAACACCTTGGGAGTGAAACTTGAAGGGATACACTAGAATATTATTCTTTTAAGCTACTTATGCAATTGATGATTATAGTCATATACCTTAAGTTATATGACACGGATAATGGCCATGTCTTAATTGTAAGTTATGGACGGACTTAGAAGAAACATGAAGATGAACTTGAAGCATAGAACAATTAAGAAGAGAATGATTCAGAGATATTCACTCAAGATTAAGAAACTAACCGAGGCATTAGAAGCTGAAAAGACCAAGGTGAATGTCACACTTGGAAAGTGGATGCAAGATAGAAAAGCATTATCAGACACTCTCTAAGAACTGGAAGAAGTCAAGGAGACCAAGGACCAAAATGAGAAGTATTATCATGAAACCCGAGAACAAGCTTACCAATGGTTCTATGAATTGAAAAATTTAAAGGAAGCCAGAGCGAGAGAGTCAGAACCGACAACCCTCGTAGGCAATGAAGCACCAAAAGAAGATGAATTGGTAGCTAAAAAAATGAAGTCGAGGAAATAGGCATTAACCTTGGGGACAATGAAGCTACCCCGATTGTGATTGATGATAATGAACCACCAGTGGTACCGGTTCATAGGTCCAGAGGTAGACCAAGATGCTCTAAGAAGACTCCAAAGGTGCCTAGTGGAAGACCTAAGGGAAGGCCTAGGAAGGTGTTGTTCCATGATTGAAAAGTGGAACATAAAGTTATTTTATGGGATTGATGATTTGTTCTAGTCTAGAGAGAAACGCTAGAATTTTGTTTTGCTTTAGATTTATTCCAAAAGATTCTTCGCAATAAAAGTTTGATTATTTTAAGCAAATGACTTTGTTGACTATTCGTTCTTAAATAATTAAGCGGGTGAACTAATCTAGAACGAGAAAGTATTGGTCAAGTGAAAAGACCATGAGTATAATGGGCTTATTGAAACGGCCAAGTGAAATTAGTTTTGGTCTAGTGAAATGATCGAAACAAGAATAAAGTGACCTATTGAAACGGTCAAGAGAAAGTATTTGGCTTATTGAAACGGCCAAGTAAAGTTAATTTTGATCCATTGAAGCGATCGAAACAAGAATAAAATAACCTATTGAAACGGTTAAGTATAAGAGTAATAGGCTTAGTGAAACGGCCAAGTGTGAATGAGAGTAGGTCTAGTGAATCGACCTATGATTAATAAGTAAAGTCTAGTGAAATGACTTCCCTAAGTAGAATTGGTCTATTGGAACGACCAAAAATCTAGTAGGCCGATCTTTTGTAAAAGTTACGTCTTTTGGGGACGGCCTTTTTATGTGGAAGTATTAAGCATAGTAGCAATGCTTGTTTTGGCGTGAGTAATAGTGTTAAATGTGCGAGTTAACCTAGAACAAGTAATAATGGTCTATTGAAATGACCGATGAAAATAGTAATGGTCTAATGAAGCGACCAATAAGTCTAGTAAAGTTGACTAATGAAGATAGTGATGGTCTGTTGAAACGACCAGTGGTCTAGTGAATGATCTATAAATTGAATGTTAGTCTGTAGATACGAGCTATAGTATGAGAATGCGTGAAAAAGTCTTGTATTCATGATAACTAATGATAATATCATATTATCCGGTAAGTGTTCGAAAATGCCAGAGTGGCTGAGTTATGATGCTAACTCAAGGAAGTATGATGGCGAACGACTATGGTGCTAGATTCACTGAATTGCTAGAATTTACCCTAACGCTCTTCGATGATGAAGCGTAAAAGGCTCGAGAATTTGAAGATGGTTTGAGCAACCGAATCCGATATAGAATCACTCCATTAATACTACCAACCTAGGATCAAGTGTTGGATAGGACAAGGATAGTGGAGAAAGAATCTGATAGTTATCGCAGTAAGCGAAAAGAGAAGAAGAGTCAACTGAGAAAGTGTCGACTGAATCTAAAGTAAGGCTACTGACGATCGTGAAAAGGAAGGTAGTACAAGTAAGTACCAGAGTAAAGGCTACGGCAATAGAAATTATGATAATAAGAACGACGCCAAAGGGCAAGGTTCTGATGAGAAGTGCCAAATGATTGCTTGGCTAAGAATATGAATTTAATTCCTGAGACGTTAGAGGATTCTTTAGTTATAGATATTCAAACTAGAGAATCGATCCCTATTACGTCTATATCTAAGAAGTGTCATTTGAAATTGGACGAGAAAGAACTTGAGGTTGATATCATTAGTTTAAGACATCGAAGAATTTGATGTAATCTTGGGAATGGACTAGTTGGCTGCATACCATGCCCATGTGGATTGTTTTAAAGAAAGAAGCCCACTTTAGATTACTATCTAGAGAAGAGTGATGTTCTCAAGGAACGAAACCTAGAACCCGATCGAACCTTATATCGGTAATGAAGGCTCGTAAGCTTTTAAAGAAAGGATGTGAAGGATTCTTGGCATACATTGGTGATACGCGCAAAAAGGAAGTAACCGTAGAATCACTTTCTATGATTAGAGATTTCAAGGACGTGTTTCCTGAGGATTTGAATACCTCCATAAAAAGAAGTAGAATTTTCTATCGATTTGGTACCGGAGACTTCACCAATATCAAAGGCGTCGTATAGAATGGCTCCGTCAGAATTGAAGAATTAAAGGAGCAACTGCAAGAGTTGTTGGAAAAGAGTTTGATTAGACCTAGTGTATCACTATGGGGTGCACCGGTGTTGTTGTTGTGAAGAAGGATGGGTCGATGAGGTTATGTATCGACTATCGTGAATTGAACCGCGGGACGATAAGGAATCAATACCCGTTGCCAAGAATAGATGATTTGTTTGATCAACTTCGTGGAGCGTATTATTTCTCGAAGATAGACTTGAGGTCTAGTTATCATCAACTAAGAGCGAAGAAGAATGGTATAGCTAAGACAGCCTTTAGAACAAGGTATGGTCATTATGAGTTGTAGTGATGCCGTTTGGATTGACTAACGCACCGGCAGCGTTTATGGAACTTATGAATAGAATATTTTAAGAGTTCTTAGACAAGTGCGTAATTGTATTCATTGATGACATTTTGGTATATTCGAAAACCAAGGAAGAACATGAGGAGCATTTGAAGTTAGTACTGCAAAACTTAAGAGAGCAAAAGTTATATGCTAAGTTCAAGAAATGTGAATTTTGGTTGGAGAGGGTGGCATTCTTAGGGCATGTGGTGTCAAAGGATGGGATTGCCATGGATCCAACAAAGATAGAAGCTATTGTGGATTGGGAATAACCAATTTCGGTAAGTGAGATAAGAAGTTTCTTAGGTTTGGCTGGCTACTATAGGATATTCGTAGAAGGTTTCTCGAAGTTGTCAGTGCCATTAACGAGATTAACTCAGAAAGGAGCCAAGTTGTTTGGTCTGAGGAGTGTGAAAAGAGTTTTAAGGAATTGAAGCAACGATTGGTGTCTGCACCAGTCCTTGCGTTACCATCAGGAACGGATGAATTTGTGATATACAGTGATGCCTCGCTTAAAGGACTAGGCTGCGTGTTGATGCAAAATGATAAGGTTATAGCTTATGCATCTAGGCAATTAAAGAACCATGAGAAGAATTATCCAACCCATGATCTAGAGTTAGCTGCAGTGGTGTTCGCTTTGAAGGTATGGAGACACTACTTGTATGGGGCGACATGTAAGATTTATACGGATTATAAGAGTCTTAAGTACATATTCCCCCAGAAGGAGCTTGATATGAGGCAAAGAAGATGGTTGGAGTTATTAAAAGATTAGGATTGTACGATTTTGTACCACACTGGGAAAGCCAATACGGTGGCAGATGCGTTGAGTAGGAAGAACCGCGGAACGTTAGCGGCATTGATTTCTAAGGAGGAAAGTGCGTGGAACCGCATAGAAATTTCGAGCATGGAAGTGCGAGTTAAGGGATATTTAGCCCAAATGAGTGCTCAGCCAACGCTTATGGTTAGAATTAAAGAAGCACAAGGGATTGACGAAGAAGTAATGAAAGTGCGTGAGAGTATCGCTAAAGGGAAGGAAAAAGACTTTCGCGTGGGAGAAGATGGAATCATGAGGTACCAATCTAGGGTATGGGTGCCAGATAATGAGGATATTATGAGCGAGATTTTTGAAGGAAACTCAGTGTTCGAGATTCTCCGTACATCCTGGGAGTACGAAGATGTATAGAAACTTGAGAGAGTCGTTCTGGTGGAACAATGTGAAAGGAGATATAGCCGAGTTTGTATCAAATTGTTTGGTGTGTCAACAAATGAAAAGTGAGCACCAGAGATCGGCAGGATTACTACAGTCATTACCTATTCCTGAGTGGAAGTGGGAGCATATAGCTATGGATTTGGTAGTAGGGTTACCAAGGACGTTAAGAGGCTACAATGCATTTTGGGTTATTGTAGATAGACTTACGAAGTCGGCTCACTTTCTAGCGATTAAGGTGAATGATTCGTTAGAGAAATTGGCCAAGTTGTATATTGATGAAATTGTGAGATTACATGGAATACCAGTTTCGATAGTGTCTGATAAGGATGCGAGGTTTACATCGAAATTCTGGAAGAGTTTACAACAAGCATTGGGTACGGAATTGGCAATGAGTACAGCCTTTCACCCATAGACGGATGGACAGTCGGAAAGGACTATTCAGACTCTAGAAGATATGTTGAGAGCTACGTCGTTGGACTGGGAAAGAACATGGGACGAACATGTGACGCTAGTAGAATTCGCGTACAACAATAGTTTTCATGCTAGTATCGGAATGGCACCGTACGAGGCATTATATGGAAGGAAGTGTAGGCCACCTACTTGCTGGGATGAAGTTGGCAAGAGAAAGTTGACTGGACCAGAACTTATCCAAGTGACCGCTGATAAGGTTCAACAAATTAGGAAATGGTTGTTGACTGCTCAAAGTCGACAGAAGTCATATGCCGATCGCCGAAGGCTCGATTTAGAGTTTCAATTGGGTGATCATGTGTTCTTGAAAATTTCGCCAACTAAAGAAGTCATGAGGTTCGGTATTCGCGGGAAGTTAAGCCCTAGATATGTGGGACCATTTGAGATTTTGGAACAAGTTGGGATGGTAGCTTACAAGTTAGCTTTACCGCATGTGCTAACGGGAGTGCACAATATATTTCATGTGTCAATGTTAAGGAAGTACATTCCCGATCCGAGTCATGCGATCGAGTATAAACAACTAAGAGTTCGTGCTGATTTGAGTTATGACGAGGAACCTGTAAAGATAGTAGATCAGAAGGATCAAATCCTAAGGAAGAGAGTGATTCCTTATGTGAAGGTGCAATGGAGCAACCATACGGAAAGATAAGCCACGTGGGAGCTCGAGAGCGAGATGCGAGAAGCGTACCCCGCCCTGTCTTCTGATTGAGGTGCGTTAAGTTTGGTGGACCAAACTCTTTTAAGGAGGAAAGAATGTAACATCCGAAAATTTTATCCCCAATTATTATTTTATTTGGACTCCTTTATTTTATTAAGTGGACCGTTATGTTCAAAATAGGATTATTAGGTTAAGAGTTTTAAATTGATTGGGCTTTAGTTAATTAAGCTCAATAGGGAAACGGAAGCCCATTAAGAAAGGGATTTGAAAACCCTAATATATATATACACTCTAATACCTCTAGCCTCTTTATTGTTTATCAAAATAAAAGAAAGAACGGAAGAAAGAAGGAGAGAGGCTGTGCGCAGAGAGAGAAACAGCGCAGAGAGAGGGAGACGCAAAGAGAGGAAGCTCGGGTGGAGAGAGAGAGAGGAGGAGGCGGTGTTCATGGAAGGTACTCCCCAATCCCCTTATCTTTTCTCTTCTTTTGAATCATTAAGGTTATGAGTTAGAAACCCTAAAGAATGGTAATTAATCACCTAGGGTTTAATTAAGAAGGAAGAAGAATGGTGTGAGGTGTGTGTGTGTGTGTGCGTGCTACTATGTGTGAGTGTGTATTGTGCAGCCAGTATGTGCGTGTGTTTAGGTGTGTGGTGATAACAGTATGAGTAGTGTGTGTTTGTGCGCATGTGTGTTGATGTTGTTGTTGGAATGTGTGTGTGTGTGTGTGAGTGTGTAAACAGTGTGTGTGTTTGAATGTGTTGATAAAGGGAATTTAGGGTGTGCTGTGAACAGTGACGTGAATAGTAATCTTACGCTGTGAATAGTGTTTTGTGAACAATGATTTTACGCTGTGAATAGTGATTTTATAAGCTGGGAATAGTGTTTAAATAGGATGAATACAATCCTAAAGCATATTAATCGGGAATGGAATTAATATAACCCTAGGGGTGTTTTAGAAATCCAAAAGGGACAATATTGGGAAAGTTATGAAGGGTAGTACAAACCCTAGATTAAAGAACGACCTTAAGAAGGAGTTTGAGAAATAAAACTCGTAAGGTTAAAACTAAGAAAAGAAATTGGGGACGGAAGTAAATATTGTACTCGTCCTAAACAATAGTGTTTTGCGTGATTGTAGATTGGTGCGCAAGAAGTCGCTCAACGCTAGCTAAGGTAAGGGATTACGATCCTTAGTTCTTGATGTCTCTATCCTTTAATGTAGGATTCCTATATATTCTTTCATGAGTAGTTACCTAGTGGCGGTAACATTTGAATTCTTAAAAGTTGTGAACGCCTTTTGAATGTTCCTACCCCTTGACATGTTTTAAATCAATGGGTACCAAAAACATATCTTTGAAATTGTATGGTGTTCTCGTACCTTGAACACTAAGTTGAAACTTTGCTATATCTTAATGTGGTATAGACATTCGCTTACTTTGCTATATCTTAATGTGGTATAGACATTCGCTTACTTTGCTATATCTTAATGTGGTATAGACATTCGCTTACTTCGCTATATCTCAATGTGGTATAGACGTTCGCTTAGTCTGATATGAAAAGGACTAAGCATGTTAATCTAGTTTGAAATGAAAAAGAACTAGACTTTTGTACTGCTTAAATGAAGTAGTTGATTATCATGATAAATCTTACTTAAATGCCCTGATCAGGCATTGCACCTGAAATGGTGACGTTATCTTGGAATTGACGGACTTGAAAGTAAATGCCACATTCATTTTTGAAAAGTTTATTAGTTAACTGCTTTTGAATCTTAACGGTTAACTTATTATTTTATGAAACCTATCCTTGAAAGTATTATTATTGTTTCGTTCTTCCGGTCATCTCTCCTTAGTACCCGGAGAGATCCCGTATGAACTTACTGAGCATTGTTCGCTCACCCCTTCCATAATTATTGTCCTCCAGGTTTTAAGTAGGAGAAGGACTCTAAGGAAGGAGAAGGACGCCATTAAGGAGCACTGAAGGTTCTTTGAGGAATTGAGTTTAGGTGGACGATGTTCACTAGCCGTTAGTTCTGAAAGACAATTAATTCGCTTCCGTTATTTATTTTGAATTGTGGTTAGAGATACTAGCCGTGGAGATTTGAATTGTAGTTTTTGACCGTTATTCCTTTATTTTGGGGACGGATTTATATTATTTAAAGGATGTTATAATACTCTGAAATTAGGGGTGTTACACAAATCCTGTGCCTGTTTCTTGTGATTGTAATTGAAATTATATGCAGTAGTAGGTGCATATTTCCATCCATATTCATCCCTTGTGCAACTCATCTCCTTGGCTCTCAACTCTTTGATTCGGTCTTTCAAAACCGTCATATTCGAGTCAACAAGATTGCTTGATCTCCCTGTTGACCAAACATAAAAATATTAAGAAATACTCTCTCCGTCTCATAAGTATAAATGGGTAAGTGATTGTTTACCTTCATCTCTCATGCTATGAGCTTTAACTTGCAAGGATTTTCGGTTTCTATGCTTCTGAAAAGGCATGCGGAGGTCAACTCCCGGGATGAGGTGTAATGAAGAGGAAAGCATGTTTTTTCTTGTGTTGATGAAAAAGCAATGTCGCTCGCACAGGTTGATGGATGGAGATGGAGGGGATGCATGTACAGAATACCTTTGAGGTACCTTTTATATACAAGGGAAACATAGTTTTATTTTACATTTTTTGTTTGGTCAAATGTTTTTGTGGTCCGGAGTCCGGACAAATTAAACTTCTTGGTTTCAAAGATTAGAGAAGATGATGTGATCAGAACTAATAAAAAAATCTAGAAATAGAAAAAACTAGATGATTATTGTTGACCGCGGGAACGATAATTTATCTTTTAGCTTGAGATGACACTTTTACTTTTATTTTCTTTACAAAATAAACACTCAATGCTATTTTGGTAGCATTAAGACAAAAGTCGATGAAATTGCGATGTCTGTTCATAGATTGTGGTTTATTTCAACGTAATTCTTGAATCCCTAGAGTGATAATGATGCTCATGTGTTCTAAAAGACGTCCGTCTAGGCCTCTTAGGCGCTAGGCGTTCATGAAACGCATAAGTTCCGCCTAAGATATTATAACTATTTCTGAATTATCGGCCCCGCCTAAGTCCCGTTTAGACCCGTGTAGGCGTTAGACCCCGGGTGGCCGGAGGCAAGGAGTGTTGAAAGGGGTGTTGAAAGTTAATTTTAATATGATTGATTTTTTTTATTTTTATTTTGGGGAGGGGGGGTGGGTTGGGGGGGGGGGGTGAGGGTGGATTGGGGAGGGAGGTAAGGTTGGAGGGTGGAGGTGGAGTGGGTATAGGGTGGGGTTGTATGAGGGAGTTGGGTGTGTGAGTGAGGGAGTTAACATTTTCCGTAAAATGACTTACGAAGGAGAAATCCGTAAGTTGTTTTACTGAAAACCTAACTTATTTCCATTGACGTAAAATATTTTACATTGATTTTTTTTTCCCTTCTGGTTACCAAACACCGGAAAACATGTAAATCATTTTCATAAAATATTTTACGGTGAAACAAACGGAGCCTTACTTTATATCCAAGTTTACGACATTCGGAAGCCTTTAAATACAAGATTCGTACAATAATTGATATCCACGCTACGAACATTTTGGAAATCATAGTCCCTCTGTCCATTTTAAGAGTCAAGATCTTAAAATGGAAAGTGAGTCCTACATGTCATACTCACAACAATTACAGTATTCACTAACTCTTCTTTACCCCCACTTTCTCCCTCGTCCCCAACTATCAACACTCACAACACATCACATTTTTCTTATTTCTTGAACCCACCAATTTTTTTACTCTTAAAATGGGATGGAGGGAGTAAATGCTAATTTTTACTTGATATCCACGTTAGCAGTACAATTTAGAACTTACAAATGATAATGAAACAAATAATTAGTTTCAAACAAATTACGTCCTAAAAAAAAACAAAAAAAACTTAAGTCCCAAAGCAATACACAGACTTTCCTAATTTGTAGTTAGAACAAATATAACTTTGTCATTATGGTTTCTGAAAATTTTAACGCAAAATCTTGGGAAAAGCACGTTTTTTTCAAACGCTTAGGAAAAACGTGTTTTTAAAAAAACGCGGTGGCATTTTTGTAAATAATCAGAACTTCTCAACGGTTCTGGATATAATTATAAAACCTTCTGGATATGATATTGATAGTCAGAACATTTGAAAGCGATAGCCAGAAGGAACATTTTTGTAAATAATCAAAACTTCTCAACGGTTCTGGATATCAATATAATGGCTTCTGGATATGAGATTGATAGCCAGAACCCTTGAAAGTGATAGCCAGATGATTCCTGGATATCAATATAAAGTCTTCTGGATATTAATATAAAGCCTTCTGGATATGAGATTGATAGCAAGAACTTTTGAAAGTGATAGCCAGAAAGTTTTTTATGATTTTTTTTTTAGAGTAACAGAAGTGTTAATAGATAGCCAGTAACAATGTTTAGGATGACCAGTTGCTATGTTATGAAGGTCCAGTGAGTGTGTTGAGTACCGCCAGGTGATTTTGAAAAACACGTTTTTCCTAACCACTAAGAAAAACGCGTTTTATAGGAGACCAACTCAAATTTTAAAATATTTATATACACAAAAAGATATATGAATCATATGACATACATTCCAATATCTTATTACTTATTTTGAAACACTTGCATATAAAAAAAGAAATATGGATCATTTGACATACTACCTCCGTCCCGCCGGAAACTTCAAAAAAAAAATTATGGCACAAGAATTAAGGGAAAAAGTGAAAAAGGTGATGTGTTGTGAGTGTTGATAGTTGAGTGGGAGAGAGAGAGTGGGGTAGAGAATAGTTAGTGGGTTAGTGGATGTGAGTATGAGAAGTGGGACCCACTAATTAAAAAGTATTAAAAACTTTCTATTTATGGATTTTGCAATTTCTATGGGACGCCCAAAATGGTAAGTTTTGCAATTTCCGGCGGGACGGAGGGA
Organism: Campanula takesimana; assembly: GCA_026119855.1. Taxonomy (NCBI): domain Eukaryota; kingdom Viridiplantae; phylum Streptophyta; class Magnoliopsida; order Asterales; family Campanulaceae; genus Campanula; species Campanula takesimana. Next base: position 23,096 of record JAOWBW010000086.1, read on the forward strand.
GTACATTACAATATCTTATTACTTACATATTCCATTCTAAAACTAATTGCATTCCATACAAACATTCTAAAAAGAAAAATGGAAAACCTTATAAGCCTAAAAGAAAAATACTTTTTCCGTCCTTAAATTTAAATAGTAAAAAATTTATTATATTTATTTTTAATACAAAACAAATAATATTAACAAATAGAATCAGTTTTATGAAAAACTTGTTTTACACCAAGGGATATGTAAAAACTATTATACATTAAGAGATTATGTATGAAAACACACTAAAATGAATCAAAAAACAATTTTTTCTTTAGATTTTGAGTAACAAAAAAGAAAGTGATAGCAATTAGGGTGGGGTTTAAGGAATATTAGGTGGCGTTTGTTTTTTTTAAGTGTTAAGTCCTGAAATCTGAATTCTCATCTGAATCAATAAGAGGCAGCGTCTGAAGACTGAATTCTGAATTATTCAAGCTGTTTGTTTTTTCATCTGAATTCACATCTGAATTGTTTTTTTTTTTTAAGTGTTAACCTTTGAAATATTATGTATAAGCATGAGAATTAATGGATAATAATGGATTTTTATTTTCTAAAAGAAAAGTGAAAAAATATTTTAATTATTATTACTTCTGACACCATTCAGACTCTAATCAGATTTCATTTTAGGTCTGATTCATTCAGACTCCATTCAGATCAAAAGTCTCTATTCAGATCTGAAAGCTGAAAAAAAAACAAACAATCTGAATTGGAGAAGGTCTGATTCGCTAGACATTCAGACTTCATTCAGATCTGAATGAAAAAAACAAACGAGGCCTTAGCATATCCCTATCTATCAATAAAATCAGACATTCCCTTTTCTACCCCAACTAAAGCAAAAGAAAAGAATAATCGAGTAAACGAAACAGGAGGGTATTGTAGGAAATACACGAAAGGTAGAACCTAGAAAACCTGCGTAGGCGATGACTGGGACGAAGAGACGAGCCGCGGCGAGGGAAAGAAAGATCATCAAAAAAAATGAACGACTGAGATTGAGCGTAGAGAAGAGACACGTGAGAAGACCTGTACTGGATTCAAACCCTATATAAACAACGCAACAAACCCACCCAGAAGAGGCCGCCTCTCTCTCTCTCTCTCTCACCGAAACCCTAATCAAATCTCTCTCTCTCTCTTTCTATCTTCTGCCGCCGATCTCTGTAAGTCTCGAAACTTATTTAATTACTGTTCATTTGATTTTTGTATCGATATGTTATTGAATCTTCTTCCGTTTACGATTCGATTGAGTGTTTTTGTCTCAGATCTTAGCTCTATCTGTCTTGATAAGAGATGATAATGTTGTGTTTTTATTTGAAATCTGAGCCTCCGCGGCTGTGATGATTTGATTGTGTCTTAGGATTTTGTTAGATTTCTGTCTAAATTGAGCTTGATGTTTCACGCTTCCTGATTTGGCAGCTGTTCTTTAATTAGAAAAAAAAAAATTCAGATGTACTTGAATAAAAATAAATAAAAAATTATTTTGTATATATCTAGTCCATTAAATTTTATAAACTGAACCTCCACGGATTAGCTTTATTGGATTCAGTTGGATGTTTTTGCATTTACATGTAGATTGAACTTGATGCTACCCTCTTTTATTGGTTTTGGGGAAATAAATAAAGTTGGATTTGATTATGTTACGCCTCACTTAATTGGTTTGATTTGGTATCTATAAATGTAGAATCAGAGGTGGATTTTATCAGATTTATCTGGTTTGATTTGTTTTTGGCAAAAAAAAAAAATGAACTTGATTTTGCTCCTTTTAAATTAGATTAATGTTTGTTTTCAACCATTCTCTAATCTATACTATGTTTTCATTAGGTCTCATTTTGTTTCAAAACTTCTTAATGAAAATGGCTGTAGACCATTGAAGAAGGTTTTTCTGTTGGGTTGTGGATTGCTCCTACTGTTGTTTACCAAAATAATAAAATTCTTAGGGTTATGTTAGTCATCAACCTTAATAATGAAAATGGCTATAATTATTGTCTTAGGTTTTTTCTCTAGCAATGTCACTTAAAAGTCCAATAATAATTTTTGCCTGGGTATTGGATGTGGACCTGAATGTATGTTATAGTAAGATTTCTAAAATGAATGAGTTGCAATAACTATTGTTGAAGTGCTTCAGAGGTACTAAAAGATTAGACTTTATTGGTGTAAGTTTGCATGCATGCTTGATATGCTGGATATTTCGGATGAATTCTTGGCATAACATATTTTAGTTTCACAAGAAATGCAAAAGATAAATAAACGAATTGAGTGTCAGTTATTAGATTTGATGGCATGGGATAAGCAAGTTGAGTTATGAAGCAATTTAGGAATGCGTTTTGGGCTACAAGAAGTGTCGGCTTCATTTGTTCATCTACTTTTGCTCATTTAGTTGATTAGGTATCGGATGGTTTGTTACTATTTAGCTTCTGCCACTTGTGAATTTTTTTCGATTATGACTGAAAATATTTCCCTCTTTTTAATTGTAATAGATATAGGCATATGCATGTCTCTCCTTTTAAATAGTGGACCTCTTTTTAAATTGCAGTCATTGGATACCATTCCTGAAAGGTGTTTTATTAAAACAAATGTGCCATTTTTAAATTGCAGTCATTTGTTATGTTTATCTGTATTAAATAATATCTACTTCATTGCTATAAAAATGTAGCTACTAGTTTCCTTGAGGTCATGGCAAACTAATGGTTTTGTGCTCAATTCATCTACACCAGGACAGCCTAATGGTTTTATGCGCAATTTATCTACCCCTATGCCTCGAAATATATGTTGCCTATTGAATTTACATTTGCTCCTAGGAAATTTCTGACAGGCCCTTTATTTTCCTTTAGTTCCATCAATATACTCTTTAGATGAGTCAGTTTGATGTGTCCCTTTTATCTATACATTCAAACACTTGGGTTTACATTGACATTGTGATTTGTGTGATTTCTTCACCAAGTCTCCACCAACACTGATTCTAATGCTCGTCTAATTTATATGACTAAGGTCACTTCGATTGGTCACATAATGATACGTGTTTGAATTCTTTCAATTTGAATCTTTTATTGAAAATAGATGAGATTTCTTGTTGTCTAAGTTGACTTTATGAACTAAACTTGTTCATCTCACTCTTTTAGTTTAGTTAAGGGAACTTTCAGTTCCCAACTTACCTGACATATAGCTTCACTTCGCTTTTGTTTCTATTTTAATGGAAGTTTAATTATGATTCTTGTATTGGTTGCAAATTTAGAATTTCTCATTGATTTTTTGTGAATATCTATCCTAACATTAAAGATTTATGTTTGCAGGGTTATTTACTCTGTGCACATCTGTACATTAGTGTGTGAAGTTAGAAGTGTTCTTTTATGTCCGGTCAGGCTATTCAGTACTTAGGGTGGATTGGATTGCTGGGTGAGTATTGTCCGTTCGTGTTCGAAAGAGTTGGCTGTATGCGTCGTGTGCCATTTCAGGAATATCCGGTGTTTAGTGGTTGCAATAGAGAGCAACCTGCATTTGCTGCAGCGGATTTGTCTTTTCGTACCCAAAAAGGCCATTCTCAGACATCTATCATTTCCTTCCTTTGATACTCTCCTTTTATTGCACTTGAATCAAAGATGGCTTTACAGAACATTGGTGCTGGCAACAGCGATGATGCCTTCTACAGGTATAAGATGCCCAGGATGATTACGAAGATAGAGGGACGTGGAAATGGCATCAAGACCAACATTGTTAACATGGTTGATATCGCAAAGGCTTTGGCGAGGCCAGCTTCCTACACTACCAAGTATTTTGGGTGTGAGCTTGGAGCCCAATCTAAGTTTGATGAGAAAACTGGGGTCTCACTCGTAAATGGTGCCCATGATACTCCCAAACTCGCAGGTCTTCTTGAGAACTTCATCAAGAAATATGTTCAGTGTTATGGTTGTGGAAACCCTGAAACCGAGGTCCTAATTACCAAAACGCAAATGGTTCAGCTGAAATGCGCTGCCTGTGGTTTTATTTCAGATGTGGATATGAGGGACAAGCTAACATCTTTCATTCTAAAGAATCCGCCTGAACAAAAGAAGAGTTCTAAAGATAAGAAGGCAATGAGAAGGGCTGAAAAGGAGCGTCTAAAGGAAGGCGAAGCAGCTGATGAGGAACTGAAGAAGCTGAAGAAAGATGTGAAAAAGAAGGGTTCTACCTCATCAAAGGACGGACCAGCAAAAGCCAGCTCAACCAAGAAGAAGGCCAATGGTTCTGATGAAGATCGCACTTCACCAACTCGAAGCCATGCTGATAAGGAGGATCATGATGAAGATGATGATAATGATGACGATGACGGTGTCCAATGGCAGACTGACACGTCAGCTGAAGCAGCTCGTCTGCGTATACAAGAGCAGCTTAGTGCTGTGACAGCTGATATGGTCATGCTCACATCAGATGAGACAGAAAAGAAGCCTAAAACAGCCACCACTAAAGCAATCGACACTCCCAAAAACTCTACTCAACCTGAAGAGAATGTCAAGGCAGAAAATGGTAATAATATGACCCATGCAAAGCTGGTTGAGAAAGTGAAAGCAGACTTGAACAAGGGAGTTGCTCCAAACGAGCTTATTCGATCTCTGACCGTGTCTGATCAGGAAGTGATGACTGCTTTGTACGAGGCATTATTTGATGGTGTTGAGAAAGGGTTTGCAAAGCAGGTGCTTAAGAGGAAAAAGTATCTGGTGGCAGCTGTAGCGGAAGGTGAGGGATCGCAGTTGCTGCTGCTCCGAGCAATGGAGAAGTTTTGTGGGAAATCGAATACAAATGCGTTGAAGGAGGTGGCGCTTGTATTGAAAGCTTTGTACGATGCTGATGTGTTGGAGGAAGAGTATGTGGTGCAGTGGTTTCAGGAGGGACTGGCGGGGGAGAATAAGAGCTCTCCTATATGGAAGAATGCAAAACCGTTTGTGGAGTGGCTTCAGAGTGCGGAATCTGAATCTGAATCTGAGGAGGAATGATTGTGTGTTGTGCTTGCTGAGGGTTCTCAAGTGGTGTCTTGGTTAAGTTTGGTTGTTTTGGTTTTTCCTGTTTTGACAGAAACTATGATCGTGTCAGTGTTGTTTATTGTTTGTTGTCACTGTTTGCTGTGCTGCTGAACTTGTTCTCAAGTGTTCGTTGTCAGTTTTTATTTGCTATCTAATGTAGACTTGGTTTGTTTTTGGTTTTATAGGGTTCGTGTGAGAATGTTATTTGTGCATATGATGTCCCAATAATATGCTCCCGCTTGGACATGATTTTAAGTTTGAGTTCTAAAGGTGAGCTTAAAAGGCTCAAGTCCATGTCCTTAATATTCCATACGTTGGATTGACTAGGGTTGTTAATTGTTGCGAGCTGCCTCTCGTTTCAGAACTCAATTTTGGTTTTGACAACCAAATTTGCTCGAGCTCGAACTCAATAACTTTTATACGAGCTAGAGCTCAGACATGTGCAAAACTCAGACCGGCTCGACTGTTTTGCAGCCCTAGCAGTGATCTATCGTTGGAACCCACTCTATCTGTATCCCTCCCAGCTATAGCAAGATACAGGAACAATGGCAACTTACCTGATCTAAATTTTGGTCTTCTAAACTGAGCAGTCACGTCCAGCAATGCCTTACACAAGGATGTTCCAGTCTTCTCCTAAATTCCTAATGCATAAATTATTCTCGCACAAGAAAAAAAGGATGTAATTTCTATAATTTTTTTTCATTTTGCTTGCCAGTTTTCTGCATATGTACAAGCATTAAATTATAGTTCCGACAAGAATTTATTCGTTTTCAGAAACAGAAGCATTTTTCTCGTTCCTCATTCTCTAAACAAACTACTCCATAGTTACAGGGTAATGTTTGTCCCGACTGTACATATTCTTACTACTTGGTTTGGTTGACATTTACACTGATGAAGTACAACGTTCAAGAATGGTGTATGTAGCAAAGCAGGTTTTAAGCATTAGTACAGTAGCAGTCACATATTAACCCAACTTCTGGATTTTCCTTCTCTTCTCCCATTCCATTCCATTTCATTCCGTCATGTCTTTCTTTCAAAGCAATTACTGAAAACGGATGAAATGCGGCTGAGGTGACCTTTGTGCCAAATCGTTCTCTTCATCAGGGGAGAAGTTCCGGGGATCCTGACAACCAAACAGCAACAACATGTAAGGATAAATATGGAAAGGACTGACGGATAAGTAATCAGTTTCTTAAAGAACAAGAAGAGAATAGTAATAAATCATGGTTAAATGGAAATTCAGCATTATCAATAAATTTGCTCTTAATAATGTCTTTTCAACTCTGAAGGGTCTCTCTATTCATTTGTAAAAAGCTGCTATAATAGCTACACAATAAGAGTACCCTCCACCTTCAGAAAAAAACCCAATATTCTGTTTAAGTGTTCAATCTCATGCCAGAAAAGTAAATCAGGAAACCAAGGTGAAGATGAATTAGTTAGAAACGTAAGTGATAAGAAAGTTATTTCGTCTAGCTTTGATTAGTGGGGATGCTATAGAAAAGGCTGTGTTAAACTTTCCAGTACCGTCTAAACGCACATTAAATGCAGTAAAACAATTTTTTTCCTTTCCATACTTGTTCAGTCGCTCAAAAACACTGTCAATGTCTGCTAAATTCTCTAGCAAGTAACTAAGTGAGCTGACCCTCACGTAATCGTTCTTTCTAACTTGTGTTTCCCAGTTATGGGTAAGATCATATACATAAGTGCTCCAAAGAATTTGATACTGACTCGTACTTCTCCACTTTTCTATCAAAAGCTTGCCCAAAATATTTAGTGGGGAGGAGAAGCAGCTTCTCAAAAATGCTATATAGGGGATTCAGATATTAAATAAAGGTGCCTGATGTGGTAGACTGAAGTGTTCATTCATTTATTCATCTAATATCTGAGCCTTTTCTTTTGTAGGATAAGTGATGTTAGGTGTGTTAAAACTCGGTAGAATGCAAATGTTACTACCCCGTCCCAAAATGAATGTCCTTTTTCCGTTTTGAAAAAAAAATTAAAATCAACATTTTGTAAATTTTAGTAACAAAGGTGTATGAAAATCTTTGTTCTGTACTTTCTAAACTTCTAATATTGCAAGTATATAATGAATAGAGATAAAATTTGAAAAAAAAAAAAAAACATTTAGGGACAAATTTTTTTGCGAAAAGGTCATTCTTTTTGGGACAATTTTCCTAAAAATGTCAATTCATTTTGGGACAGAGGTAGTAATTTGGACTAGAGTACATGTCAGGCAAACAAATGAAATTAATGACAAAACAAAGCTTTTACCTGCTGTTGTCGACGACGTTGGATGGCTGTGAAAGCTTTAAACATAACAAATATCGGCAATATAATCCCAATGGTTCTTAACATCAGCAACTGCAACACAACGGCAAAATTACAGAATCATCACGCAGAAAGAGATTATTTTTATCTTGTTTCTTGATGAGATGATTATCCTCACAGTGAATAATGTAATCGAGTATTCTCCTTCTCCACTAATGATAATCGGTAGAGTGTGGCGTAACACCAGAAGGGTTATAAACTGCAAGCATAATACAGAAAAGCTCAGTTCTAAAGGACTATGCTATCTAGACAACTTATAACATTTTATATCTTTTTATATCATATCAAAAACAAATTTTGCATTATGCACGACATACACACACACAGATGGCACACACGCAGAGAGAGAGAGAGAGAGAGAGTACGATAATAGCAACTATACGGCAGCATATCAGGCTTCTTGAAGTATGAGCAACCATATAGTCATCAAAATCAGGTTCGAACGAGTTTCGATCAGTAGAAACCATCGCTATGAACCGTGAATCATTCAAATCTCGCCTCGATATTTCCCAGTTCCCCCTTTAATAAACAGAAAATATGAGATCACAAAATAGATTTAGGTTTTAAATGTAATACTCTTAAAATAACCTCATGCACAAAGTGGACACCTGAAGTTCATTGGAATGCCACCATAATGGAATAGAGGAGGTGGAGCAGTGTAACCTGGCTTGAATGGCTGAACCTCGTATGAAAATTAAAGTGAAGCTAAAGACATCTTCTACCAGTAGTAATAGTATGACACAAGAAGTCCAGGACAGAACAGTAAAATGATTCAACAATCTTGCTAAAATTAGTTCGTCACCAACAAAAATTGAATGAAAAAGGAATCGACCATTGTTATATACGAGTACTAATAAGAAAAGGAGCTTAAAAAGCAATAAGAAACCTGTTGGCAAATCTCGCAGATGGTGTCACCCTTCTCATTGCACCACCTTTGGACACATCTACTATGAGCATACTGTTAAAATAAGAAACGCCAAAGATTTAGGTGCAAAACTAGCGATAAACGTGGAAATATTTGCTACCACATGCAAACCCTAAAAAATGGAGTAACAAATCAATAATGCCAGTCCTTAACAAAGATAGCTATTGAGGATATACGAGCAATAAATATGTGTTTTTGGGCTAAAATAGGATATATCTAAAAAACACGTAACCGTTTTAGCAAATTATTGATGATCAGAATATCATGCCATAGCTAAAAAAGAAAGACTATTTATTCAAGATTAGAGCATTATCATGCCCGAACTAACCTTCAAGCTGCCACGACATGAACAGGGTATGTCCATGTTCGAGTCTTCATCCTCATCATGACAAATCCTACATTCTACCAATTTCCTTGGCAACGACCCAATATCAAGATCCATCCTACGGGAAGAATAATCAGCAACCATATCTTTGTTTGCAGTGGTCATAACAGGCAGCAACCTATTTCTACTCTCAATAGCAGCCTCAAGGGTGGATTCAGTCAGTAACCGATCCACCAGCAGCACAAAATGATCCCCCATTCTTAAATTACACTAAAATTTGCAATTACTTTCAGAAAAAAGGTTCAAAAAAACATACGATCCTAGCCAAACCCTTATGCAAGCCTTCTCCGTTCACCTGAGGATCGGAATGTCTAATCAGAATAACTTCACCCTGCAACATTTAGTTCAATAAAGACCTTAAGACAAACCCAAGCAAGAATGTCCAAATTTCACATTACAGAGCAGTGTCATTGTGCAGTATGAATAATGATCTGCAGGAAATAATACTACCAAATAGATACAGAGAAGAAGATAAGAAAGGAAAAAAGTAAAGCGAAAAGAACAAAACCTAGAATAATGTATGCATTTCTAAAGCCACTATCAAGCATATGTTACAACAACATCAGAAGCAAGAGAGCAAAAACTTGGTACACATAGAGATACAGGGTTGAAAACCTACAAATTAAATTGGAAAAATCTTGAGGATGATAACATCAATTTGAATAATGCTCTAATAATGTGGAGCTATGGGGGTGGAGCGAATAACAAAGCAATATAATGTATTATAAAGCTAAATCAAGTTTCAAAGACCTTATTCAGAGCACGCCAAAGCAAAAGTGACCAGGAATTTGAGCCCAAAAAATGGAAATAAATGACAAAAAGTGGAGGTGCCTTTATCCTCTTAAGAAAAGGTAGACAGAAAATGCCTTCACATTAGGGGGGGGGGGGGGGAAACAGAAAGCAAATCAAAAGAAAAGAAAACCATAAATGTAGTATTGATATAAAAAAAAAAAAAAAAAAAAAAAAAAGGGAAAACCCAGATCATAAAACAGCTCAAAATCAACGAAACAATGGAAAACCTGAGAAATTGGATTTGATTGGGGGAGGGGTTGAAGAAAGTGAAGATAAAAAATCAAGAATCAAATGAAGACAAGGACCCATCTTTATAAAGGAAGAAATGCAATGTTGAATTAGATAGAAAGCTTACGAGAATGAGAAATGGGATGTTTGGGAGAGAAGAGAAGAGAAGGAATATTTGCTCAAACTTGGTTGCTTGCTTGATTGATGGTGTTTTAATTAGGGTTTTTCTTGAGAGTTGGCAAATACATACACCTTGGATTTGGAATGAAGCAAGAGATTGAGTGTCGTCATCCATCACAGCAACAATAAACAGAAGACGCCATTAATAACATTTTCTATATTCTCTGTGAATTCACTCCGCCTGAATTACAAGATAGAGACCCACCAAAGATTTGTTATCCCGCCACCGCCACCATCGCCACCGCGTGATTTGCCGTTAATAATAGTGGGACTCTTGAAAGTTGTTACTTCTCCCTCCCTCCCTCCACCACTCCCCCGAAAATTATGTTCACTTTATTTACTCCTCAACACTTTTATAAGACTAGTTTTTCATTTTCTTTGTCCAAAACAATTAATAAAATATATTGAAAGTATACGGTGATTAAGAAAATATATTGAAAAAAGTAAGTATTGTAAGTAGGTAGGAGGGAGAAAAGTGAAAATTTTGAGTAAGTATCAATAAGTATGGGATGCCCAAAATGGAAATAAGTAGCGATAAGTATGAGACAGGGAGTAATTTAATTCAATTCAATTTTATCTTTTTGAACAAACTCAATTTATTACATTTCAATATATTATAAGATTGTTGGTGATGATAAAATCGTACAAAATTTCAAATTAATCAAGTTTTTTCAGTTTTGAATATCTGAAATTACTCTTGATTAGACCAATTTCGACATTTATTTTGAGGCCGAGTTAGGAGTACATTTTGTTGGGCCGGGTGACTATCTTTCACTTAATAAATCATAGAGTAAAGCATGAGATAAAAATCATAGACTAAAGCATAAAGACGAAACTTGTGTAAGAAGATCTTACACATAAAACAAGTTTCATTGAGACAGTAAATGGTTTGCCCTCTATAAACGGGGCGAATGAAGCTCATTTATTCAGTCATCGAATTCCGTTTCATGTGTGAAACGGTCTCACACAATGATTTCTCAAGAACCGTGCAACCTAAATTATGTAGTGTTGAAGTTTGTGGTGGTGTTTGAGTTAAACATATCTTCTTTTTTGCATTTAACGATACTCCCTACGTCATTTTTAATCCGCCAAAATTGTCATTTTATTTATCTAACTTTAATCTACAAAGTTTCAAAATGAAATGTTTTAATATCTTTTAAATAGTGGGACCCATTTGTTATACTCACAACAATTATCCGCTTACTGTTCTCGACCCCAATTTCTCTCTTATTACCTACAATCACAATACATTACATTTCCAATGATTTTCTTAATTCTTGTGACAAGGCTCATTTTTATAAATTAAAAAGAGAGGGAGGGAGTATATATTTAGGAGCAATGCTAGAGTCACAAAATAAGGTCACAAATTTTGCTCATAAAATGAGGTGTTGATATTTTATTGGTTGCATCGATAATGGAGCCGTCACACTCTAATTAAAAACACCAATAATATCATTACACTTAAGATTTTGTGAGCAAGTTTTTGTGACTTTTTTATGTCATAGTATTATTCTATATTTAGTGAGAGTATGTAAGACCATCTAAACAATTGTGAGTTGAAAAAAATCATAGCCCGATGGAAAAAATACAGATAAGACCTAAAATTTGTTTGGACAATGATACACATAGTGAAAACACAAAGGGAAAACTCATAGTGAAACAATCTAATCCATTGGATGAGTTTTTAGTAGTGGGGTCCACAAAGATTTATTACAATCCAACGGATTACAGTGTTTCTTGACCATTTTGACCGCCACCACCACTAGCCACTCTTCCACACCTCCATCTTGACCAATATAAATAATTAAAAATTAATTGCCTTTGCCAAAGTTTGAACCCAAGACCTCTTAATCTTAAATGAAAGACTCTACCACTATGCCAACCACATCTTTATGACTTTTATGAACTGTTTTAAATTTAACACAATAAAATTACATTTCTCAAGGTGTTTTTTTTTTGGAAAGAGCATTCTTCATAAATGAACATTTACTCAATTTTTTATAATAATAAAAACAATTAATTTATCATTTGTCTAGAGTACATATGAGAGTACGTTTTTTTTTAAAAAAATTTAAATAACTACGAGATTGAGTTATCAATTGTTTCACACGTGATGTCACATTACATTTATTAATTAAATATTTAGCTTAAAAAAACGGAATACATTTATTTGATAATTGTTTAAAGATATTTTGACAATACAAAACTGTGAAAATGAGAGTTAGTTGTGAACAATTGAGAAACGAATATCGTAGTTATTATATTTAAATTCATATTTGAACAAATGTGAAATGAATGTCTCAGTTATTAAACGCAAACTCATGTGTGAACGAACCGTGAAATGAATGTCTCAGTTAGTAAACTCAAACTCATGTGTGAACAAATGTGAAATGAATGTCTCAGTTATTAAACTCAAACTAATGTGTAAACAACTGTGAAATGAATGTCTCAGTTATTAAACTCAAACTCATGTGTGAACTACTGTGAAATGAATGTCTCAGTTATTAAACTCAAACTCATGTGTGAACTACTGTGAAATGAATGTGTCAGTTATTATATCAAACTCATGTGTGAACTACTGTGAAATGAATGTCTCAGTTATTATATTCAAATTTATGTGTAAATAACTGTGAAATATATGTCTCAGTTATTTTAATAATTATGAAAAACTGAGAGATGAATTCATCAGTTTTTACAAGTGAAAAATGAAAAAATGACACAACTGTGAATTCAATTGAGAAATAACAAAAAAATCTCAAATTTTTATAAGAGAAACACGAAATTTTTATATCTAAAATTTGAATTATGTGATGAGTGTACTTATTTGATTTGTCTTGACAACATGATTAAAATAGTGGTTTCAGATAATTTTTTCGATTTGTACATTTTGAGATATTGTATTTTAAATTTTTGGGTGGAAAAAAAAAAGAAAGAGTGAGTAGAAGAAGAAAGAGAATGCAGATGTAGCAGATCAATCCCCAAATTAGTGTGGAAGCCGCATAGAAGAAGTAGACCATGCGCTACTTCCAGCACTTGGGCATAGGGGCATTTTGGTCCAGCAAATATCCAGGGACTTTTTGGCGAGTTTTCAAAATGTTTGTCCTTATTGGTAATTTTTATTTGGCCTAGGGTCTTATTGGTCAAAGCATCATTAATAAAATAATACTCCTTTCGTTTCATAAAAAAGTTTTTATTTTGCTATTTTGGGTGACTCGTTGAAAACTGTCACTTACTCAGAAAAATAAAAATAAAAAATCTTTTCACTTTTTCTCTTCTCCCACACGCAACGAATTCGCTACACCACTTTCTCTCTCCTTCTCACTCATACCACCTATTTTTCCAACATTTTTTTTTAAATTCTAGTTCTTAACAAAAATGAGAAGTTTGTTTTGAGACGAAGAGAGTATTTATAATATCAAATTCATGAATGCCGTGGATGTCGTTTGATCTTTTTTTTTTTAAAAAATGTTTTTTTTTTTTTGATCAATGCCTTAAAGCTATTACATAATGCCATGAAGGCTATAGCTTGGCCTATACTCCCCCCGTCCCACCTCACTTGAGACTTATTTCCATTTTGGTCCGTCCCACTCCACTTGAGACTTCCCAAAATAGTAATCTTTTTATAATTTTATATTCAATCTACCTTACCCACTCATTCGCTCTCTTCATTTTCCACCACACAATTTATTCAACCAACGTACCATTAACTCCACTCATTCTCTCTTTTTATTTTTTACCACAAATTTTCCTTATTTTATTCTTTTTCTTTAGTTATTGTGCACACCTCGTAGGTCTCAAGTGAGGTGGGACGGAGGGAGTATATAGGCTAACACAAATCTTCGTGACACTTGGCCTATAAATAAGCTAACACAAATCTCCATAACGGAATTCGAACTCATAACCTCCGCATGGCTAACACCAAATATCGATTACGCTGTTTGATCATTTGTGGGATCAATGTAATATCTAGCTAAATGATTAGTATTTAATAGTAACAAATTACTAGTACCACATTAAAAATTTCGAATAATGATGAGAGGCTAGTTGATTTGGTCATTTGGTTGGCAGCCATAATACTAGTAGTAGTAGATTTGTTAGTCTTAAATCATTGCATCAACTCCAGCAACTACAGCTACCACTCTCCCCACTCCATTTATATTGACTTTAATTATGCTTTTCTATCGCATGCTTAATTTATAAACTTTCTCTTAATACATTATTCATCTAGCCCCATAAAGAGCGTGTTTTAGCATCTATAAAAATAAACATTCATTGAAAACTAAACGAAATCAATTTTAACCATGACAAAAACTTATGTGAGAACACCATGATCCGTCTCATAGTAGAGACGTGTCATTTTTGACCCATGACTCACAGGCAAAAAAAAAATGCTTTTTTTTTTTTAGTTTTTATATTATTTTTTTCAGTTTGTCAAAAGTAATAGTTATTATAACTAAATGTAACAAACGTGTTACTTATATGTAACAGTTTGTATACATAAAAGTAATGCATATATACAGAAAAGTAACAGTGCTTTTTTTATATTTTTTTCGTTTGCCAAAAGTAATACTTATTACAACTAAAATGTAACGAATGTGTTACTTATATGTAACAGTGTTTATACATAATTGTAACACATATGTATAGAAAAGTAATAATTCAACCATTTACACTTTAGAACTAAAAACACTTGTGTTAGTAACATTGTAAAAATAAGAAAGTAACAATTTTTGTAAAAGAATGCTACATTTTACTTGTATAATAACATTGTAAAACAGTTACGTTTACTTGTATAATAGTATATCTATATGTTTTCAAATAATAAGTTACAATGAGTTCAATTTATCATGATACATGTAAAAGTATTACATTATCTATAGAAATTTGTTACAATTTCATCTACTAAAGTGTTACATTTACTTGTACAAATAATTACATTCATGTATATAAGTTGTTATTTTTCAAATGTTACTTTCTTTTAAAAAATAAAATCAAAATACTCAAAAATAAAAAATATTCTAGAAAAACACTATTACATTTCAGTATAAAGATAATTACATTTAGTTATTGTTAGTGTTACACGTATTTATAGTTAGTATTACAGTTGAAAGATGAGTAAAATGAGCAATATTTTTTTTTGTAAAACTGGTGTTACGTTTACTTATAAACAATGTTACTCTATAAGTAACACAGTTGTTACATTTAGTTATACTAAGTATTACTTTTGGCAAACGAAAAAAACATTAAAAAAAAATTAAAAACAACAAAAAAAAAAGGAATTTTTTTTCCTGGGGTTTTTTTTTTTGGGCCAATGGGTCGCTGCCACGTGGCAGATTTTGAGTGGAGCATGAGTTGGGATCCTACGCTTTGCGGAGAATGTTGCGGGTCATGGGTCGACCCGTTTCTTCTATAAGACGGATCTAGGTGTTCTCAAAAGAGACCACCTTTTTAACAATAACAATCTATTACATTCATTACGCCATACTCCCTCCGTCTCACACCAATGGACACTTTTGGTCAAATCTACTTGAACTTTGACTAACATTTTATGCTAAATAATTTATCTTTATAAAAATTTAAAAATAGTTATTGATAATGCTTTTATTACTAATTTAGTAACTTTTTAAAAAAAAAATATGAAAATTAATAATTTAGCATAAAATGTTAGTTAAAATCTAAATTGGTTTGACCAAAAGTACCCATTGATATGAGATAGATAGAGTATATGGTTAGCCTGCAATAATATTTCGGAGATAAAGTCTCCTGTACCACTTTAGGAGATTACGTCCCAAAGTTTTTTAACCATCCAATTTGAACTTTTTTTTCTTTGGGCTATTGTTTCCAACTAATTAACTTTATTATTCTTCTTTTCTCGTTTATTTAGAATCAATTTATTTTTTGATCACTATAAATTTTTCTCTTAAGAAAAAAAATTATAAAATTACTCAATCATCTATTTTATTTTTTATTTTTTGTGTATTGTTATTCAACCCATACCTTTATGTGGCAAGGTGGAAATGGTAGTGTGTATTAATGTGCACATGCACCCGTTGGCATAGGTTTAATTGTGTTGGGGCAACAACCTCCATTATAATTGTCATTTTAATATGCCACCATCCATTTCATTTCTCCCAAACATTTTGGTACAATCTTTTCAACATGCATCATCACAAGACAAATTAAATTGAACATGCTTGAAATGTCAATTAGGTTACTTTTCATTGTATTTTCAATCACATCAACAATGAATATGAACCCTAGCTGCCTGCCACTCTCCAATATTATCAGTCACAATCTTTCTTCAACCATATAAACCTTTTTTCTTCTTCTATAGCTTCCTCCATCCCCAAAACAGTCACACTTTGTCTTTCATCAACCAACTAAAATTTGACCACAAGTTTGTGAAAATCTAATTATTCGTAGTAATTAATCAATAATAATTTTTAGAATTGTTTATTGATGATTCGATTTTCATTAGATAATAGTCAAAGTTTAAGTTGACAATGAAAGTAAAACTAAAACTATATTTCCGACGCATTTTGGCCAATCAACTTATATATGCAACGACTTTCACTTTTTTTTTTTTTTTTCATAGGGTCAAAGGCAAAACTACTACTTTGGTCACTAAACTATAACTGTTTTTCAAATGTGCTCACTATTGTTTTATTTTTTGGAATGTTCTCACTCAAGTACAGAATTTTTGCAATCTTCTCACTCGGTTAATGGAGCCGTCACTCTTTTAACGGAATTATGTCACGTGACTAATCCTTGTTAAATATTTAAAACGTCCGTCAACAAAATTAACCAAAATCTAACGTAGGACTTTGAGATGAGAATGACTAATTTACCCTTGTCTTCAACATTTGAACAAAGCACAGAATCCCTCCCTACCCCTTTAATTTTGACCTTCCACACCCCCTTCAATTTTGACCTTCAATTAAAACCACCAAAAACACAAACCTCCATGAAAACCCTGAACTAAGTTGAATCTAATTGGAAACCCACTTGAATCCTGCCCCCATTCCCACCACCCCTTCATCTCCACCCCAAAATTCACACCAATACACGACTTGATGAACCTGGCATTTGAAATTTAAAAAAAAAGAGAGAGAGAGAGAGAGAGAGAAATGATATGGGAATTGAACAAAATCAAATAGGAATTGGAAAAAATTAACACAAAAAATCGGACTGATATATGATTATAGGAACTGCATTAAAATGGGTTATTGATATTCTATGACAGAGCTTAGTTGTCGCCTAGATCAGTGGTGCCCTTTTGGAGCTTGGCTCGCCTCTTATCGGGTTTGGGCTGGGATTGAGAAGGCGATGCCCTCCATCATCGACAGATGGTGTAGGTTCAAAAATCATGAACCGAAGAAGCCATTGATGTTGTTGCTATTTGTGATTATGCTGATAGATTAATGATGTGGAAAGAAATGGGGGACATGGGATTCAGAAGTCAGAATAGGTGAAGGGAAGAGAAAAGGCCTAAAGTGAAGGGAGAGGCTGGGTAAAATTAATCTTGGACAAAAGTGAAGGGGAAGGAGAGGGATTCCGTATGTATACAAGGTTGAAGACTGGGATATATTGGTCATTTTATTTTTTCAGTCTTCCGTTAGGTTTTCATTAAATTTATTGACAGACCCGTTAAATATTTAACAAGAGTTAGTCTCATGGTGACACGTGACCTAATTCCGTTAAAAAAAGTGACGGCTCCATTAATGGAGTGAGAACATTGCAAAAATTATGTACTTGAGTAAGAATATTCCAAAAAAAATAACAATAGTGAGGACATATGAAAAACAGGTATAGTTTAGTGACTAAAGTAATAGTTTTGCCTAGGGTCAAACAAGGACATTCTGTTGCTTTAATATTTGTTTCGCATCACCTTACACCAAAGGTTATTATCTTCTCGAAGCACATTCCATCCCGGTTCAGCCATACCGATATCATTCATAAGCTAGTTTTCTATGTCTTAGTTCTCTCCCACTACTTTGGCACATATTCTTTCTTCCAATCAACCATGTGCATCTCTTGATCTATTCTACCCCCTTACAAAGTTACTTTTGCAGTTATCTACTTATTCACTTACAGAAATTGTGATCCATAGCATGCATAGAAGTAAGTAGACAAGCATTATTTCATAAAAGAAGATAAGTAATCAACCAAGGCGTTGACCACATATATGCTCAATGTGTGGAGGGCGGTATATGGGTATTGAGGATCTTTATCGTACATCATACCAGTAGAGCTAGAAGTGCATTCGTCAGGAAGTCTTTTGAAGCTCCTCTAAGCTATTCATATGCATTCAGGTTTTAACATTAATAGCCAGGAAAAAAGAATCAACTGGAATTTACGCATGAAGTCAAGGCAGCTTTTGTGTTTAAATAAAGGGCGTGCCGAGCGATTGGCTACCAATGTGGGTGAAACCATTTCCATAACCCCTATCTTCATATTACATCCCTAAAAGTAGCATGTATCCAACTGTTGGCTTAGTTCTTATTATTCAAGCATTTGCTAAGAGATGTTTATAATTTAACGATTTTCCATGAAAAAAGCTACACTCATTCCAATTTTGGAGGACAAAATATTTCCCTCAATGACAAAGAAACAATAAACAAGGCACACCTTAGATATCGATCTGAATGCTATTCCTCCATCGCAAAATGTGTCCCAAGAAAATTCAAATTTGCTCTTAATCAAGAGCAAATTTGAAAACATTTCAGACATTTATTTGGGACGGAGGGAGTATAAGAAGAAGCATATACTGGCGAGAAATGCAAAAAAGTTGGAACAAACCTTATGCATAAGAAAGCAGAAACTTGTAGTAGACAATAGTATACATTGAAAGAGAGAACAACGCAAAGACATGTTGCCAGAAGAGGAGTGCCGATGCTTCACTAACTGCATAACCCCTCAAGCTAGCAATTGCCCCGAACAAGATGGCACTCGGTGTAGTATATTGCAACAAAAGCACAAACTTGTACATCTGATCCCCTCGTATCAAAAGATTCAACGCACCTGCCAAAGAAACAACCCCTATTCCAAACAAAGGGAGTACCAAAAGCCTTGCAATTATAATACCAACGGTAGTTCGTAAACCGAGCCTAGATTCATTGGGACCCTCAGAAATCATACCACCAAGAACTAACATTACTGAAGGCACCATAGCTCCGGCCAAGATGTCTAAACTGTCTGTTATAAATGAAAGTGGAGCATCATCACCAAATACAAAAGATTTAATAGGAGGAACCATTCCGACAATAAAGGCCAAGAGGATAGCAAGCGTTGGGGGCTGAAGGATGTGGCGGACAGGTGTTTGCTCAGCCACAATTCTTATTCTTCTAACCATTCTTGGCTCTGCCAAACACCTAATCGCTTTCGGGCTGTGTGGGTCCCCTTCCTCTAGGAAATCTGGGTCCGGCATTGAATTTTGTGAATTGTTGGATACGCTTGCAAAGATCCTTGCTATGAAGGGCGTTTTGCAATGCTCGGTTTCTTTTTCTTCCATACCAGGCCACTCGGCTTCCACAAGAAGTGGCCTACTGAGATCAGTAACAGGTCGTTGCTCCACAATCTCGGTTTCACCATTATCATCTACAACCTCGTAATACTCCATTGGTGGCTCCATCATATGGTAAACAAAAGTGTAAGCAAGAAGGACTGAAACCCATTGAGCCATCGAAACGTAAGCCACACCAGTCCTATAACAATCTGGACCGAACGGGTTTTTCTCACTATGGCATACTGACCCAACAATTGCCATCGGGAGATTACCCGTGTTCCCAAATGCAGTGAAAATGACGGTGAATCTAAAATACTCTGGAGGGGGACGGCAGATAAATGCCACCAGTAACCCTAATAGACAACCAATGATTGTACTGATAAACACATTCGCGGGCAGGAACCACCATAAGCCAAAATTCTGGAGAGAGATGGATTCTCCTAGTTGAATAAAAATGGTGCAAGGCAAGAAGAGGGCGAATACAAGCTTGCTAAGAAGCTTGAAAGTGGATTTTGGGACTAGTTGGGTTTTTGGGTTAGCAAGAAGTATGCCAATTACAGTCGGACAAAGCAACTTTAGCAATGGAAGAACAGCATGTAGAAGAAGTTGACCACTGGAATTGAATTTGTTTTGACCTTGGGTAGAATAGATATCCATACTGAATGAACAAAGTATAGGGAAAAAAATTTGAAAACCCTTGTACTAACCCCAAATTCCGAAATCAAACTAGAAACTTTCAGTGAACAAAACCAAGAAATTAGAAATACCAAAAACCCTGTACTGAATCCTTGAATCCCAATTCAGAATTTGCAGCTTATGAGTCGAAGTACAAAACAAACCAACAAAATTCAAAAACCCAGTACTTAAAAGTTCAAATTCCTGAAACCCAATTCAAAATCCATAACATTTCCCAGATTCGAGAGGGAAAGTTCTAGGAATTCTGATTTTCATGATAAAATAATGAAAATAATTGGCAGTAAACAAATGAGAATAATTGATGATATTCTTGGGCAAATGAGAAAAGACAAAGGAGAGGATAGACTTACAACAGATGGACACTTATGAGTTCGAACAAGAACAACCTGGAGAAGTCCAGAAAAATAATGAAACAAATAAGGATGATTGGATGTTGACAATTTTTTTCGAATTCATAATTGAGGGTCCCATGAATATCAAAGGAATGATTTTACCCAACACTAGTGTGAGTCTCGTCTAAATCCACGGGAGTCGGACCTTATCATTCGCCCGTATGGATTCACCAAGCAACAAAATTTCACTTTATTATTAACTAGTAGTGAGTAACCCGTTGACATTCGACGGGAGCATAGTAATACAAAGAATAAAATTGCAATGTAATCATGAAATATTTGAAAAGTCAAACGTGATTATTAATTTGGGACGGAGGGAGTATTTAATGATGCTTCTTTTCCTTGTGTGACCAATAAAATGGTAGAATGGCGCCAAGTGGTATTATGAGGTGGCGCAATGTGAGCAGGAAATGTTTCTACTTTCATATTATACTCCCTCCGTCTCATTTCAAATTGCAAAAGTTGCCAAAAGGGGTGTCCCAACTAAAATTGCAAAATCCAAAAATGGCAAGTTTTAACCCACTTGCACACTCACATCCACTAACCCACTAACTATTCTCTACCCCACTTTCTCTCTCCCACTCAACTATCAACACTCACAATATCACTTTTTTCACTTTTTCCCTTAATCCCCGTGCCAACCTAGTATTTGCAATTTGAAATGGGACGGAGGGAGTATATAGATTTGTCCCTCCCTCCTTGTAATCCAATGAGGATTGATTTAGACCCTATTGGGTTGAGTTGATCCTTGGATTGGCAAAGTATAAGTCCGTTGTTCACATTAATCTTTAACAATGGAAAAAAAAATTAACAATGAAAGTTTTTTTTTTTTTTTTTTTTTATATATTATCAATGAAAGACTAAAAGCCTGTTGTTGTTGTGCAATTTAACTACACCCAATCCGTCCATTTTTTTTATTTATTTATTTTTTTTTTGAAACAAACCACAAGTCGAATTCATTCACAACAATAAAATAGATGGCACTCCACATCAGTCGAAGGCTCATCCCAAATATAAGTAGATGTTTCATTTTTTAAACTACAACAATGATTTTTTTTAATTGAAATTTTGTGACATGCGGAATCTACTCCAATAGCAACTTGGAAACTACCTCCATACGACATTCGAGATCCCACATCAAATATTATTTTGCGCTGAGTACTTTTTCGACTTGAGAATCCGGGTTGACGAAGAGACGCCCACCAAACATCCCAAAATTCGTAAAACTTTATTACGTAGTAAGAACATAAGCAATCATTCCCTCGTGATAGAATACGAGATTCATCGTAATTAGAAGAACAAAACAAAAACAAACAAACGAACGAACAAACATAGGCTCTCGGTGATGAGAGAAATCAACGGCTCCCAACTTAGGAGATAAACTTATTATACTAGAAATTAAATATAATTGAAAACAAAAATACAATTATTTGTAATTTTAACATTGAAATTACAAATAATTGTATTGTTGAAGATTGAACAAGAAGAACAAAGAAGAAGATGAATTGGAAGGTTGAGAGAAGGTTGAGAGAAGGTTTTAGGCAGTTATTTGGTCTATCCGTCCATCTTCTTCTATACATTATTTTGTAGTATTGTAAAATAAATTAATTCATAGGAGGGTCAACTTAAGTTATAAGAACAATCTATATAATGAGATCCTTTTAGGACTTTATAGAAGTTGTATTGTAAAATAAATTAATGCATGGAGGGGGTTATCTTAGGGTTAGGGGGGTGGGCAAGAAATACCGAAAAAAAAAACTGAAAATTGTAACAAAACCAAAAATACCGAAAACGAGGAAACCGCTAAGTGTACGGTACTTGATTTTAATAGAACCAAATTTCGGTTTTGGGTGTTAAAATACCGAACCGATATCCCGTTCTGAACCGATATGTATATAAATTATAAAATATGCTCACATATACTGATATCATTACAGCAAACCCTCCTTGGTTCCTTCAACTTTCTCTCTCCCTAACTCTACCTAGTGCGGTGACGATCCTCACTACCCCAGTCCACTTCCGCCTTCGGCCACCCACCTTCCGGATGATTCTCCCTTCTCACTAGTAGGATCTCACCCCTACGCTGCACCAAACTGATTTTGTGTCCCTAACTCGATTTCTCGCATGTGATAGGTGAAGCTCGTATTAGTTTCGTTTTTCTCAGATTCATTGCTTTCATTCCTTTAATTTCCGTAGTTTTCTCATAATGAATAAATTAGAGTTTACTTATCTAAATGTTACTCCCTCCGTCTCAAATTATATGTCGTTTTGGATTGTTTCACACATATTAAGAAATACCATTAATGCATGTGAAGAAGACCCAAATACCCCTAAAGTAATTCAACTACCTAGCTAATTAAATGGTTAGGTAAGAGATAGTTCACTATCATTATTAAGGGTATAATTGGTATAGAGCAATAAAAAAACTTTGAAAATAGTGAAACGACAAATATTTTGAGACAAAATTTTACTCCCAAAACGACATATATTTTGAGACGGAGGGAGTAATTTATTAAAATTACTTGATATATTTTTTTAGACTTGTTAGCTCAAGCTTCAGCATAGTTGTCGAGGAACCGAATCGTATCCCGAACCGATCAATCTCGAAACCGAGAATCGAAGGAACCGTACCATTTAGAACCAAGTTGTTACGATACAAAACTTCACGTACTAAAGATATACGGTTCGGTTGTGGTATTACCCCAATCCCGAACAGTCTCATACCATGCTCACCCCTAGGTTATCTATTAAATTAAGACCTCATTTAGTTTCCGAGTTAAAACAACTAAATAGTAAATTGACATTTTTAATTAACAGATGGACATTTTAAAGTCCCAAAAATCAAATTGTCTATTAATTAGAAGAAAAAAATGATTTTGTAAGAATTTGTGATGCATAAAAGGATATGAAAAGAGGGACTGAAAAAAAAAAAAAAAAAAAAAAAAAAAAAAAAAAAAACTTTTTAGCAATACATAATCTTTTTTTTCTAACAATACATAATCGATAAACCAAATCACAAATCAATTAACAAAAGAGTTGCCAAACAAAAAGTAATTAGTCAATGTCCGGCTGCAAATGCCTCTACCGGAAAAGTCTTGGTGATTCCGGCAAGACTCTTGAACTGGATCTTTCCGGTAGGCGGGTCAACGACAACGATCTCACTGACCGGAGGCCATAACATTAGCTCCTTAGCCTTGACTCCCTTGAGTTTCTTGATCCTCTTCTTCTCAACAATCCCAGTTACATTAACATCATAACTAACTAGCTTGCTAATGGTGTTGAAAATATGGTCAACTTTCTTCTTTTGGACAATCCACATGTACCCAGTAGCCTTGACAAAGCCCACTTCAACCACATCTTCTAGAGGGAGAAGGCCCAATGGAAGCCCAAATTCTTCGAGAAGTGAAATGGCCATTTTGAGGCCTTCTTCATGGCCTGTCTTCACAACTCCTCCTACCTTAGGATCTGCCATTAATGGTGTACTTTGCTACCTGAAATGGTAATTAGAGTGTGGGAAAGATGGGTTTATATACATAAATATAATGGGTGATATAAATAATGGGACAAATGTTATGGGAGAAACCAAAATGAGAAGCATTGTGTTGATCACCAAAACATTCAATTTTTTCGCTTTGGACTCACCTTCATTTAATTTATTAAAACAGACAACAATACAACAGGCATGATTGTTAGACTTTTAAATTTAAACACAGACAGTTTAGACTTTTATGGTACAAGCGATGTACAAAGAAGTAACCCACATACGTTAAAAGGATTGAAAGGTTAACTACGACACTATTATGAGAGAGACGTAATACCATACATTATACAAGTTTCAAGAATGTAGAAAGTGTTGGGGAAATAGGGTTTGTTGATAATCTTGGATAATGATTGAATTGTGTATGTTCACTTTCTGAACAAAGTATTTCGACCCTTTATGCCTAGGTTACACGAAATCTTTGTATGGGATAAGACAATCAAGCAATCTGATTCTTAGGCAAAGAGATCAGATCAAAACTTAGAGAATTTGTGTGTGTTTTTCTATCTTGTTTGAGTCCAAATAATCTGTTTATAAACAGATTTTCGTCTGGAGCAGGAAGAGAGACAATGGTTACATTCACAACAGTCATGACTGTCAACAGAAAAGGCACATTTTCACTGATTCAGTGTCTGCTCGGCCGAGTCAAGGAAATGTGCTCGGCCGAGCAGGCCTTTTTTCGAGGCTTCTGTTTTCTGTAAAAATCATGCTCGGCCGAGTTAAGGAAGTGCTCGGCCGAGCAACTCCTGTTTGGCCTGTCTCTTTATTTTCGGGTTTTGGTGGGAAAACTGGCGGGAGATTATTTGGAACACCAAATATACTGTCTAGGTTTCGGGGCGCTGCCCCTTGACCCCGCAAGGGGCGCTGCCCCTTGACCCCGCAAGGGGGCGCAGCCCCCTTGACCCCTGCTTCTTTATCGTGGTCGAAAACATATTAGCTCAAACGAGTGTGTACTCCACACTTTCCCTTACTCGTATCCGAGCCGAATATGAAATCGCATTGGTCTCTAGTAAATCACAATTACATAAAATCGTTGATGACACTAAAATCACCAACAGAAAGGGTATAGCACAACTGAGAAATACAGAGAGTTGAGTTACGGTGAACCTTGGATAGTTGGATTTGTTTCTTTGGGTGTTTGATATGTAGGTCAGTCATCGTAAGAAGAATGAGGGGCAGCGGTGCAACCAGGGTCGAAGGGATCTTCAGATCCACAGCAATCAGGGGCGGATGTAGTATATGACCAGGGTGCGCCAACGCACACCTTGGATTTCCCAAAAAAATTTACCGAGTAGTTATATAAAAAAAAATATACATAGGGGTGTAAATTGTGATTTTTGAAAGAAGAGGGGTGCAGAGTGTTAAAAATAAAACTATTCCTAAAAGACTAAACACTACTTAACGGGAAACGCATAAGAGACCACCTAAACAACTTGGGTCCACTTAGCTTACCACAGGCCCACCCAAAAGTCCATGGATGTTATTGGTGCTCAATGGTAGTAGTGGAGGCTTATATATCACAATCAAAGTCCATATGTGGGATGGGGTATTACATCCTCCTTGTTTCTCCTAACGAATTAATCAGCAACAACCACAAAAGCAGCATAAATAGAAGCTAAGTCATGTGCTTAAGTTGACCAAAGCAAAATAAATTCATCAAAACGTTATTGTGAGTAGAATGAAAGTGCAGATATGAGGAGGTGGATAAAGGCTGCAGGCATAGGCATGCAGACGGGAGAATAAGGCTGCCAGCCAGATAGCAGAAGGAAAGCAACGCGGGGAGAGTGATGATGCAGGTTGAAAGGCATTAGAATTACTTTTTCGAATTTTACTTGGGACTAAAAACTGACAGATGACAACGATGAATGCTTCAGCTAAAGATTCACAACTGAAACGAGTATGGGAGCTCTGTTCAAACTTGTAAAAACTATTCATATCATCCTACCTTTTTTCCGAGAATG
Source organism: Campanula takesimana (assembly GCA_026119855.1). Taxonomy (NCBI): domain Eukaryota; kingdom Viridiplantae; phylum Streptophyta; class Magnoliopsida; order Asterales; family Campanulaceae; genus Campanula; species Campanula takesimana. The sequence continues at coordinate 49,041 of JAOWBW010000086.1, forward strand.
GTGGATGAATTTGACAAGCAAGCTCTGTATGACTGAAATGGTCAACTAATAATCGAGAAAACAATAGAATAGAACCAATCTGGACACATTTCAATTAGACGGCGGCGGAGGAGGAAAGTGATTACCGCCAAAATGAGACGGCAAGCCCGGCCAAGTCCTTAAATTTTGGGTCACTTCACCTGAGCATCTTATCAACGAGGACCTTCAAAACTCACCCTCGACCGTCTGATTAACGGCTACCCGCCTCTCAATTTCCGATGCACAAATTTGAAATGCTGCCATTTTACTGTGTCAGAAAAAATTAGGGCATTTTGCCCGTTAGCATAGCGGAAGCAGCGCACATTAGTTAATTTGAAAACCCAACGCATCAAGTCAGCATCCCCTTTGAGTGGAGTTCTAGGGTTGGAATATTTTTTTTCTAGGATTCGAATTACTAGTATTATTTTTTCCAACGAAAGAGGATTGGAATATTGAAAACCTAATTTTGCTGATTTTGAAAAAAAAGCGGTTTTTCATTAGCCATCAATGGCGAACAACAGCAATAAAGAAGAACCCGGCACAGCTCCGCCGCCGGATCGGTGGATTAACTTAACCTTGGGTTCCGATGACCATCCCACCTCCAACTACTGCACTTTACGCTGTAAGTCCACTCAATTCTCTCTCTCTCTCTTAAAATTTGTAGATCGAAGAATACGTATATGTTTGTGTTTAAATTAGTGATAACCTAATTAAGTGCTATTTTAATTTTGATGTTAATTCAGATGAATTTAAGCCGGCTTCAATTGATAAGAACCAACCACTACCAGGAAGGTTACATAAGAGCAAGGACAATAAACTTACTGTTGATTTTCATAATAACCAACCTGGAAAACCTAATGTGCACTTTGAGGGTGTTGGTGAGGACTACAAGGATAATGATGCTGTTTTCTTCTATGATGGAGACACACTTCCGTTAGAGCCGTTGCATAGGGCAGTTGAACCATACTCCTTGTGGCACGTTTAGGTTGCTCTTGATTTTAGTTTAATTGAAAACGGGTCAAATTGGAATGTTTCATTGCTACAAGTTCATCGTAAATGTGTGTTTTTCATTGGGAAATTTTTGCTGCACTTTGGTATATGATGATTCTGGTTGATGATCCTAAAGCTGTGAAAAAGCCGGTCCCTATTCTTTAGTACCTTATTGAAATAAAGGTTCTGAGGTCTTAATGGTGCTCTTCCTTGAATTAATTCAGTTAAATCTCTTAACAAGGTTCAAGTCCCATATTGTAAAAATGTGAATTTGTACCATCCTTTGAGAACAACATAACTACTCTCTAGAGGATAACAACTTGTAAATGTTTCAAAATTTTGCTGCAACTATGGAATTGCATGAACATGACATACTCCCTCTGTCCCTAAATGAGTGTCAATTTTCAAGAAATCTTTGTCCCTAAATGAGTGTCTTTTTTTAACATAACTTTCTCCCTAAACGCTTTTTTTTTCGAAATTTTTTTCACCGGTTTCTTTATAAGTGCAAAACTAAAGGTTTGGAAATGAGATTACAAGATTATATATGAATCGTTGTTACCAAATTGTTAAAAAAAGTTGAGATTTTCAGTGTCCCTTAAAATGGAATTTGGACACTCATTTAGGGACAGAGGGAGTATTTGTTTTATTTTACCCCATCAAGAATTGGGGCCTTATTTAAGGCGTTTTCGTGGGGGTAAAGTAGTGCCTTGTAGCTTGACGTTCTCATCTGATTCATCTGTGTAAAGCCTTATATTCTGTTTCACTTTTGTTATCGATGGTTTTCCAGTTGTTGATGGCCTATTATTTGATATTTGACTTATTGAAAACTCTTTTTTTCTCAACAGGCAGAGGTGGAACGAATTGAAATCGGGGATTTCAAAAACTTTGGTATGTATCACCCTAATTTAGCGTTTGTTTTTGTCGTGCCACTTGTATGGGGTAACATGAAGTAGAGTAATTTTGATTGCTTTCAATTGTGTTTCAAATTATTCTTACCATATTGTCAACTAAATGAAGCCTAGTGCAAGCCTTTGTTTTTTTAGCTCTGGCATCCATAATATCTGAACAATGGTTTTCATGCCCCAGATGCGAAACCTAGAGATGATAAGCCTGTGGATCATCAATCTACTCCTCCAAATCCATCATACGCATCACCAGATCATAAGAACGATGACCTGGAAGAAGAGTTGGATATACTCAATGATGATAATGACGACGACAATGATATTGGTGGAGCTGAAAACACATTGAACAATGCGGAGAAAGAAATCTTTACTGGTATTGATATTAATATCCCACACCAAAATGACACGGATGATGAATTTGCAGAGGTGGACATTGATGATGATGATGAAGAAGAGAGGGGCCCCATTAATGCTGCAGAAGCCCTTCGAGCTCAGGTGAATGCAGAGGAAAGTAAGCAACAGAGTTCAAGCTCAAGTGATAGCAGCGGAAGTGGAAGTAGTGAAAGTGTGAGCGGGAGCAGCAGTAGTGACAATGAGAGCAGTGATGGCGAATCAATCAAGTCTATTTGAGAGGCACAACGCAAACAAAATATGCCACGCTGACCGAATAATTATTACAAAATATTATGTGTTTTAGGATTTTTCATCCCATTCAATATTTATATCTCTTCAAAAAGAAGATTATCTGAGCTAGATCTATCTAATGCTGTAACTGAAGATTTGTTATTGTGGGTATATGTATATATGCTGTAGTAAGAGAGTACTGTATTCACTATATTATGAGTTTGGGATTTCCAGTGGTCCCTGTACTATCCAAGATTAGGTCATTAGTCCCTACATTTAAACTTTGCATGCCATTGACCAAAGTACATGTTTTTGCCACGCTATTGGTCCATAGCACTAACGCCGTTATATATAAGTTAACATAGGGGCTCAATTGAACTTTTTCAACAATTTGAAAAGAAAAAAAATGAACATAAACAATTTCAATCAGAAACAGTAGTGTATTCTACATCTTTTCAAACAAGCTGCATAAAACTGATATTTTGCTTCAAAATATAGGCATGTTAACCACAGCAACTTTCTACTTCATTTTTCGTGTTGATTTTACTATACTGGCAATCTTACAAGACACAAGATGAACGTCTTCAGGAGAATGTGCTTCCTCTGTTATGATCACATCGCTGAGTCTATTTTTGTAAGAACTTTTCCTCCGAGGGCCACTCTTGTTTCCCTACCCAACCCTCCTCAACTGTAAGCAAATCCAAAACGCGTTCTTCAGGAGGGGGTAAAGCCTCTACAAGTGGTGCAACTAAACCTGGTTTCCCATCATCAATTACTCCGTCTGCCAAACCATACTCCACTGTTTCCCAAGCATTCAAGAAAAGGTCACGTCGAGTGTCTTGTTCAAGCTGCAGAACGAATAGATCAAGAAGACAGTAAATGACATGCTCCCTCCGTCCCCAAAATGATAGTCTCAGTTCCCCTTTTTGTTTGTCCCAGAAAGTTAGTCTCATTTTCAAAATAATTAAGGCTTCAAAATCACTGAATTTCCAAAACTTATAACGTAACCTTAAATTGTTTGAAAAGTCAAAGGGGACTATCAATTTGGGACAGAGGCGATATCATTTACGAGTAAATTTGGTTATTTAATGAGCTTATGAGAATGAATATATTTCAGAATGATCTACCTCATCATAAGATTTCCCTGTGATTCTTGATAGTATTTTGTTCAGCTTTATTGCGAGGTACGACAATTCCCTTATTTGTATGATCACTTCCTCTAACTGCAATTGAATAATGGATTCAGGTAAGATTCACATCCTATGTCAAAAGTTAGCAAGACGGAAAAAAGTGGCAGTTACCAGTTAAGATATTCAGAAAGGGTAATGATAGATAAAGGGAATTTTGATTCCGAAAATCAGTATCGACCGACGTGGAAGACCAAGGTGGAAGTCCTTGTCAGCTTGGGAATTCGAAAAGTCTCGACTTTGTAACTAATGGAAAAAAAGAAGTCCTTTTACCCTTCATGCCGTATACTTGCTCTACCTCCACCTCCATCAAATATACATCCACTTTTTTGACAAGTACTTAGAAAAAGAAAATTAATATTTGCAGGTAATAATCAATCTTTCTGTTTTTAGTAATTTTAAATTTTTGTTCTCATTTTATTACTCCATCTATCCCACTATACATTGTAGTTAACGATTTTAAGAATGAGCTTTTACTTATTTGTATATCACAGTAAAATTAAACTAAAGCTTTTACTTATTTGTATATCACAGTAAAATTAAACTAAAATCTTTGCAATTTTGACTGAATACTAATCAAAGATTTAAAAAGAAAATGTATCTCATTCAATTTAAAATTTGACAATAATTAACAATAATTAAATTTATTCTTACGTAAATTAACATATTATTGAATAAAATAGTAAAAAAGGAAGTATGTTTTTTGAGAGGGTCGGAGTTAGGGATGACCAAACCAGAACCGGACCGGAATCGCCGAACTCGCCCGGAACCGGAACCGATTTAACCGGAACCGCCACGAATCGTGCTAAAAACCGTAACAGTTTGTAACCTTAACCGTAAATGATAAGGGACGGTTAAGGTTCAAGGCTCCAAAAACCGTCGAACCGGATGGACCAAACTGGAACCGGAACCGTTAGAACCGTCGGAAAAAACGTTAGAACCGTGAGAAAAACCGTCAGAATTGTAAGAAAAACCGTCAAACCGGTCAGATTTCTAATGGATTTTTCTGAATTTGTCGTTACTAAAAGAAAGTTGACCAATAAAGAGCGATTTTGACTGCATTTCAAAAAAAAATATAATTTTTTTAAGAAAAAGAATCATTAATAAAATAATTTTAAAACATTTTTCCTATCCAAGAAAAAAACCAAAAACACCAAAACCGTGAACCATTGGAACCGTAAACCGGATGAACACGGGCCGGTTAAGGTTCAAGAATTCTGCGAACCGGAACCGTGATTGGCTGACCCTAGTCGGAGTACATACGATATTTGGAGATACGCCACAAATTGTCACAGTTACATCTCATCAAATACTTTCAGAATTCATTAAGAAAATAACATACTCTTTCAGTCTCAAAATAAATATATTATTGATTAAAAGTAAATTTGATATTTTTGAAAATTTATTTTGAGAAAGAGGTAGTACAAGAAAGTGCATAAATAAGATACTACTCCATCTGTCTCAGAAAATGAATTACCATTTTCAGAAAGAGTTGTCCTAAAATGATAACTGTTTCAAAAAAAGTCTTCAAATATTTATTTTACCATTTTTTTTATTAAATACTTGCATAATTATAAATTTTGAAAGTTGATAGTAAAAGTTTTCATACATTATTATTACTTAAATTTGTAACAAATTGAATTTCTCAAAAAATATTTATTTAAAAACAAATGAATAAACTTTTTTTAAAGGAAATGAATAAAAAAAATTAATTAATGTTTTGGATATTTTCAGACTGAGGTAGTACAAGAAAGTAGATATACGTATAGCATACAAGAAAGTGGATAGATATTTGGGAGGATTAGAGGGTCCGTACCAAAACAAAAGAGAAAAAATAAAAAAAAAAAAAAAAAAGGAAAGGAAAGGATTAAAGGAAAAATGCCTTTGGAATATTTTTTACTAATAGTAACAAATCAGAGACTTTTGAATTACAAACGTGCTGACGAGCACTTCCACGTTTGTCGATACTGGTTTTCGGAATCAAAGTTCGCTTCACCAATCATTTTCCATTCAGAAAATCCAAACAAACAAAATGCAAACATCAACCCTTGATCTAGCACATGTTAAATGAATAGAGGCAAGTTTCACTTACATGGTTTAATACGGGATCATTTTATATTTTCTTAAATTTACTTGCTGCTTGCTTCATTATTATGCATTAGTGATGTCATTATTTCAAAATTTTGCGTGATTAAATAGGCAAGTGTAGTTAGTCAATAGGTCAACTGACAAATAAAAACATGTGCAAGAGCTCTTAATACAATATTATTTCAAACAGAGACCCAAATAAATGTGGAGTTTGGTTCACTAGCAAATACATGTTCATGTACCCAGAAAAAGAAAAAAAAAACGTTCACAAAAAAAGGCCAACAAGTGTCACTAAGGCCTGAGAGCACATTCTATTAAACACCTACTTCTATATTTTGTCTCCTTAACAACCATTTTACAAGCTTCAGGCTGCCAAATGGTTAAGGTAGTTATCAAGATAAGAGTTCACAGAAATGTGATTCTGCCAAAAAACAATGACGAAAGATTCTAGTATAGTTAGATAAATCAATTTATGACAACACTGTATGCATGCGACATACTCCCTCCGTCCCAAAATGATCTTCCCAATTGACTATTCAATTTTTTTAAGGATATGAACTCTTGCTTCACTAGTCATGTTTTGTTTATACACTTTTAAGCCTAAATTGTAAAAATGGGAAGAAAATTTTGGGACAATGAAAGATCATTTTGGGACGGAGGGAGTATTGCATGTGCACTATTCAGTACCAGATACGTGGGGAAGTAGTTATTCCATGATATGGCAGCTTAGCCTTTGTAACCTGTCTAGTTGACTAGCTAGAGAAGTAGCAATGCAGCTCTTATCGTTAACTCAAAAAATCAAAGGACGAGATGTTTCCAAGGCTCAATTATTTTGTGCACAACTAATGAAGGGCTAGGGCTTAATATATGATCCGAATCATAAGTTGTGATTCTCATAAACTCTTGTTTGTTTTGTGTGTATTTTCTTTATTTAACTTGAAGTAAGTAGCCCTCTTGTTGGAGTATAAGAATTTTATGGAGGCATCAAAATGTACATGAAAAACAAGGTACTACACATTTTCAACCTAGAAAGCTAGATACTTGAGTTCTTTAAAAGAACCAAGAAAATAGTCAACATTGAAAACAAGACTAGTCTTATACTCCAACAAGAGAGCTTCAAATTTATTTTTGTAAACACCAACTGTTAGATCTAATCTAGAACTGAAAGGAACTGATGCTAGAAACAAGACGATCAATATATTAACTGACATTTATAGCAGATACTCATCTGCATTTTAAGGGTATGTATTGACCGTAGCTTTTCTATTTTATATGTCACGCCGGCGTGTGAGAATCATAACAGCTGTAAAAGTCAAATCTTTCCCAAAGGTTATATCCCATTATTATAGTCCTTGAACATTGACACCACTCAACCTACAGCTTAACTTCAGACAGACTAAAGAACTGAGAGGTACAGGTACAATGCAGCAATCATCATGTCATTGCATGATCAATCAAAAGGGGACGTGGATGGGGAATACTCCCTCCGTTCCACCACAAGTGAGACCAACTTGTGGGGCACAATAGTATATGTGTGGTAGAAAATGAAGAGAGCGAATGAGTGGGGTAAATAGTAGTATTGGTTGAATAAATTGAGTGGTGGAAAATGAAGAGAGATAATGAGTGGGGTTAAATGGTGGGGTTAGTTGAATGTAAATATATTAAAACATTTCTATTTTGGGCAGTCTCACTTGTGGTGGGACGGACTGAAAAGGAAATTAGTCTCACTTGTGCTGGGACGGAGGCAGTGTACTGCTTGTGGTTGTCCATCTGCAACTTTTGGGGTGTGTAACAAATTTTCTGAAGAAGTATCTTTCCCATTACCCCCTCAACTTAATTTACGTTATTTAGTACAATTTACTTTAACAGGATTAGAAGAAGTAAAAGCGAGTGCAACAGCATATATTGTGTAATAGCTCTTGAGTTCAGACTCATTTTACTGGGGCATAGTAAGTAAAGCAATGGGCATGGGTTAAATACTAACTGCTACAAACAAATACTCCCTCTGTCCCAAAATGATCTTTTTTTTTTTTGTTACTACAAATGAACTTTGAGCAATAAGTTTAAATTTATTTAATTATCCTAATGAAAATCCAAATCTTGTTACTAATAGTATTGTTGATGGTGTATCAATTACAAGTTTTAGATTTTCATTAGTATAATTACATCAACTTATAATTATTGCTCAAATTTCATTCGTAATATTGGCAGAAAAATTGGAAAGATCATTTGGGACGGAGGGAGTATATTATCTAAAAAAAAAAAAAATTGCAAGTTAATGTAAAGAATCAATGATACAGCAACAATCAAAAGAAGAACTTACTTCACCCCCAGCACCACCACGTGCCTGATGGATCATCACCCTAGCATTAGGCATGCAAAACCTTTTCCCTTTAGTACCAGCAGCAAGGATAAATGCACCCATGGATGCAGCAAGCCCTACGCATACAGTGGAAACATCTGCCTTGCACATTTTCATTGCGTCATATATACCCAGACCTACACGCAACACGAAGGGCACACGAAATCAGCAACTGAAAAAAAATAGAAAGAAGAGTGCAAAAATAACATGATCCATGCCGCAAAAATATTAGGTGAAGTAATAACAATAATTTACCACAACCACCACTCTAGCTATAACTTCAATCAAAAATACTTGGGCTCAACTTGATGTATTTTCTCCTATCATTTGGCTTTATCCAGAACACCTTTTGAAGGAAAGACACTACCAAATCCTTCTTAGTTGCCTCTTTTTGTTTCAGCTTTGGTATTCTTCTATTAATCATTTCTTATTAATCAATATGATGAAAAAGGCACCAGTACCACCAATCTCGTTAATGTGGTAGCTTCAAATATTATCTTTGCCAACTTTACCATCCATCTTAGTGCCTTTTTTTCCAACCACACTAACATTTGTCAGATTGATGCCCCACAGATAATCTCACATGCTTACGCTGGCTGTTAGGCGCCTCCAATAGTCGTGCTTGGTCAGTTATGTCTATGGACATAACTCTGAATGCGACATAAGTGAAATTGGTTATGACATGACACACATCTAAAACCAAAAAAGTATCTCACACATTCCGGTAGGAAAACCCCAAATAAAACAAACTTAAAGGCTTCGATCTTGACATGACAGAGCAATGTATGTGAAACACTTTCAAAAATATGAAAAGTAACGGAAATAAAAGCATGTGTGTGCAAGGGGATACCAGCAGTTACGGAACCCCCAGGGGAGTTGATGAACAATTTGATGTCTTTCGTTGGGTCCTGCTTATCAAGAAGTAAGAGCTGACTGATAGCGAAATCAGCAGACGTATCATCCACCTGCCAAACCATATTCATCCAATAAGAATTACATAGCTAGAGAGCAATTGCTATCCATCATGTGAACATGTAAAACATCTATTCAGCGGCGAAGCCACGTACAACCCTAGGGGTATGACCCCTTGATTTTGTAGTTACGCCCCCCCCCCCCCCCACCCCCAAAAAAAAAAAAAAAAAAAAACCACTATATCGTGATTTGACCCCCCTCTACCAAATTACTGGCTTCGCCACTGCATCTATTCCTCAAGTTCCATGTAAAGAGACCCGAATTCAAATTTGGATTTGGGATATTCTACTCAAAAGAGTCCCTGATGAAAAATTAAGCTCTCTTCATGAACTTTCCACTTTAGACTATCCATGGGCAATTAAACTGTTCAACAAACCAAATCTTCAAAATTTAAGCAAGTAGCATACAGATTTGAACAAAAAATAACCCGAAAAAGAAAAAGAAAAAACGTGTGATTATTATTGACGGAAAAGCCAAAGAAAAAGGAGGAATTGAAGCAAAAGGGAAAGAACCCAGAAGAGGAATAGAAACCTGGGAACCGAGGAAGACGATGCGGTGACGAAGGAGCATGTTGGTGGCATCGAGTTCTTCGAAAGTGGGGAGCTTGGAAGGAGAGGTGTAATTGGAGACATTCCATTTGCTGGACAAGGTCTGTCTTGTGATGGGTGAGCAACTCTTATCCCAATCTGAAGCTCTGACGGAGAAAGGTCGTCTTCTCGTTGTTCTTGTTCGACAGGTGGTGGTTGGAAGGGGTAATTGGTGGTTGCAATCGGCGGCGTAGTGGCGGTTGAAACTTCGGGGAGGTGGGGATGGTGATGTGAATGTTAGGCAACCCATCTCCATGGTTTGCTGATTTTGTTTGCTGATTCTATTTGGGGATTTTGATAAGTAGCAAAGGCTTCTACTGCTTCTAGTCTGGATCGACTAATGTGCGCTTTCACCGAAAGGGAGCTTGCACATCGATCAGATGATAGGCTTCATGAATTATCATTAAATTCGATTTTTTTTGGATAATAAATCAATTGAGTCCAGTGCCCCTCTAATCTCAATCATTTATGTTGATATTATCAAAGCATGTAAACGGTTCAGATTAGAGGGCACAGGAGAGACACATGGAGGGGCACAAGAGATCTAGACTCAAAAATGGTGTGGCCAACAAAGTTTGTGGAAAAGAGATTTGTTTCTTACCTTCTCAACTTTCGACAACGTGCAAGCGTCAATCAAACGTATGTTCGATACATAAATGATTTGGTATCCATCATTTTTCAGTTCTTACAGCTTTTGTCTTCCTTCTGGTATTATTTGTTTTCTCTCCTTTGTCGAGAGTCTTTACATTCTCTACTTGTTGAGAGCCTTTGTGTATTGTATGTATTTTTGTTCTTGTTTCAATACATGTGATGCTTGGTTTGGCACTTACTGTCAACCCAAATATGTTACTTTGTCAAGTTTTTATCTGTTGGGTTTTGAGGCATCATGCGCAGCGGAAACGGCATATGAAACAAGAACAAAACTCAGGAGCCCTGAATCCGTTCATGATGATTAAATTAAATATGAGATGAATTTAAAATACTAACCGTTGTTATGCGTTTAAAATTTTGGATCTTCAAATCTTCAAGCTTTATGATTTGATCTTCTCCACGTTCTTCGGATCACGATCACAGGAACACGAACTTGAAGGAGTTGAGATCAACACCTCTCTATGTGTATCCACACGCGAACGAATATCTAGAACAATTCTAGATCCGAATTGCTAGATCCAATAGAAACTTTTTCTATAAAAAGGCTATATGAATTTATTGGTGTTCTTGAGCTTTTGATTCTCAATGTAAACTCAAGAATATATTTTTCAAACATATAGAGGCTACCAATAATGATACAATATCAATTATTTTATGATTAGGGCTTTAAAGGGCCTTTTATACTCATTAATCCTTAACCATTAAGGAGTAATAGTCAAAATCTCGTCTAAAAACGAAATCAGAAAATAAGATCTGTCCAGAGCCTGCTCGGCCGAGTCCTTTAGGGTGCTTGGCCGAGCACCTCTGTTCCAGCCCTTAAAACCTTCTGTTATTTGAGCTCGACCGAGTCATGTGATGTGCTCGGCCGAGCACCACCAGAAAATCAATTTTAGCCTTTTATTTAATTCGTTTTTTGTGTGTGACCACATATGATTATATTAAGTTGGCAATGAGTCCAAACACATTTGTTCTCATAAATCATGAGCGCGCTCTAGCAAGCCATCATGACTACCCAATTAATATAACTTGTCAAAGTTCGTTTATCCTTATAGAAAATATCACAATCCTTTTGTCACGCGATATTATATTGGACGTAAGTCATGGTCCACGTCAATTTACAGTGTCCAATGCTTTCTCGAACCCAAGTAGATTGACATGAGCAAATGACATTGAACACGTCAATTTATTTGAGCGTGGCCACGCATTTCATCAATCTCACTCTTCGAGTGGCCTAAGCAGATATCTCTCTTGAGGGAGGGACAAATCTCATTTTGACTTATCATTCTTCCCTACAAAAATCCAATTATACCAATCATAGCCTTTATGACTACTTGGTTAAGGGTAGCGTTTGACTATGTCAAACATAACGTTCATCATGTGGAAGACCGTGATAATCTCAGGTCTAAGGATATCAAATGATATAGTTATATAAGATTTAATTATAACATTTGACCATGACATAAATCTCATAGCGGGTCATGTCCAGTACTTGTTCACCAACAAGTACCCATAAGTTTAATTATATCACATACTTTATCATCACATGATTATCGATTAAACTTACACTATTTATTCATAAGTACTATGGACGGAGATTATTATAATAAACATGCAAAACATATAATAATCAAGGTTGTTATCTCTATAACAAATGAGAGCATGACATAACGTAAGGACTTTCTAAAGGGCCTAAGACATAATCTCCAACATATTAATATTTATTAATTTTTTATATTTTAAATTAAAAATACTTTTTGAGTGATTATGATAAAATAATTTTCATCAATAAAAGTATAAACAAAGTGAAAAAAAAAATTATCATGCGAAACTAGTGAAAAAGAAGACTGGGTAATTGTCAAATCTTATATATATATAAAGTTGGTAAGGAGGGTTATGGTGTTGACATGTGAACAAACTATGGAGAATGCTTGCATTTGGTGATGCCACGCCAATACTACCCTCATTAATAAGAGACTCTTCAATTTTTTTGTATTAGCTAATAGTATTAGCATATAATATTTGTTACTACATAGGTTAACTACTATAGTTAACTATTACTTATAATAGTACTCCCTCCGTCCCAAAGTATATGTCCATCTTTCTTTTTTAGTCTGTCTCAAAGTATATATGTCTACTTCTTAAAATGGCAAAGAATCTTTACTATTCCTCACACTCATTCTTTCTCTTACTTACTTTTATACTCACAACACCAATCAACTTACTATTCTCTCCCACTCATTATCTCTCCAACTTTACTGTTACACTCACAACAATTACATCACTTCCTCAATTTCTTAATCTCCGTGCAAATGGGAGGGTGGACATATAATCTGGGAAGGATGGAGTAATAGTTACTATAATAGTTAACTATAATAAATAATAGTAATAGTTAACTACTACCTCCGTCCCAGTTTAAGGTTCTTAGTTTTTTTTTCTATTTGTCTGAAGGATCTTTGAGCATTAATTAAAGGTTAATCTAATTATCCAAATGAAAATCTAAAACTTGTTATTAGTACACCATTATATATCCTATCAATAACAAGTTTAAGATTTTCATTAAAATAATTAGATTAACATGTAATTATTTCTCAAATTTCTTCAGACAAACGACAAAAAAAAAAAACTAAGAACCTTAAACTAGGAGGGAGGGAGTATAATAGTAACTATTACACCCTCCGTCTCAGAGTAAGAGTCCTACTTTCTATTTTGGTACGTCCTAGAGTAAGAGTCCATTTCCTAAAATGGCAAATAATTTTTACTATTCATCTCACTCATTCTCTCTCATACTTTACTTTTATACCCACAACACCAATCAACTTACTATTCTCTCTCATTCATTCTTTCTCCTACTTTACTTTTGACACTTACTTTACTTCCACCATTTGTTAATCTCGTGCAAATGAGAGGTATGACTCTTACTCCGAGGCGCAGGGAGTACTGTTATTAGTAATTGTTAACTATAATAGTTACTCTATACTCCCTCCGTTTCATGTGACTTGAGACAAAAAATTTTGGCACATAAATTAAGGAAAAGTAAGAGAGATAAATAGTGTGAGGAGATGTTTGTGAGTATGAAAAATTAAATAGGAGAGAGAATGAGTGGGAGAAATAGTAAGTTGATTGGTGTTGTGAGTGTAAAAGTAAAGTAGGAGAGAGAATAAATGGGAAGAATAGTAAAGATAATTTACCATTTTGGGCAGTCTCAAGTCACGTGGAACGAACGAAAAAAGAAATAAGTCTCAAGTGACATGAAATGGAGGGAGTATAGTATAATGTTATTAAGCAATAATTGTTATCTATTAATAGTTAATTTTATATTTAATTATTATAGTTAACTATTAAATAAATTAAAAATTACTATTAATTTATTAATTAATTATAATAGTTACTATTTATATTAATTTTTACTATTAATAGTAGTATTAATTATTCATATTTTGATAATAAAAAAACATATTTTTGCATTTCTAAAAAATACAAAATACTCACTCGGTCTGAAAGTAAGAGTCGCACTTTTCGTTTTAATGCATTCCAGTAAAGGTCTCATTTTCAAAAAAGAAAAAGATGAATGGTGGTAGAACTCTTAATTTGGGTTGAAGAGAGTACCTTTTTTTAGGAATGATATTTTTTTATTAATATTTATTTTAAAAATAGATTCCTTATTTAAATAATATATTTTTCAAACTGTTATGATATTTTCCAATTTTTTAAATTACTAAGTATTAGTTTTTTTAAAAAAAAATATTCCTTTTTATTAAAAAGTCATCATTTTAACTGATAGGTGAAAATAAAAATAAAACATTTCATAAAACATATTGCAGCATTGTGGGGCGCCGTCTTTTTATTTATTAATGAAGGTTTGTGTTTGCTTCAAAAAAAAAAACAATATTGCAGCACATTGTGCACACACATTGCGACTCATATTAAATTTTAAAGTACAAATGTTATATTTGCCCATCTATTCTATACTAATATAAAAACAAGATAGTATTTCCATTTTTAGAATGAGACCCATATGCTCCTCCAAAATAGGAAGGTTGGGTAAATAAAGTCAAATATGTCATCATCCTTAATTTGGGATAAGAAGTCAACTTTCCATGTATATTGATTTTTTTATGATACTTTTTAATATATTTTTATTTAGTGAAAAAAATGAATTATGATCAATATATAGTGAAAAATTAGTAATTGATGCGGACGGAAGGCTTTGATGCTTTTGAAGTCATTTGAGCGCGTGCGCAGAAACGGTCGTAACTTTTGACTCCGTATCAACCACAGAACGCACCGCATATCAAATCGAACGACGGAGCGAGACGAACGAAAGTCATTACCGTTAATTTGGTAGAAGTAATCTGTTGGGTATGCTTATTATAAACCACTCCTATTACCTTAATTTGATTGATCGCATAACCTAATTTTTACTCTTTGTGGACTTTAGGATATATTGTAAGAAGTACTTGTACTTCATTTAGAATAGTCCACTTTCTAGTTTGATAGGCTTAGCAGATTAGGTCCCTAAATTTTTCTAAGTCTGGAGATATGTGGCAAGGCTAAGTCTACCGCATGAGTATGTCTACCGCATGGGCTAGTGCTTGCCGCATGGATCAACTCAACACATGCTTTTTACCTACCGCATGAATCAAGCCGACCGCATGATTCATTCTACCGCATGGTACCAGAGTAAGAAACTCGAGTTTGGTTCAAACTTAACCATGGTTACACTTATGTCCAAAACCTTGGTTAGTTCAGAACGTTGCAAATTCAAATTTCAAATTTGAATACAACTATCATCATAGTACAGTTGGACCACCATGACTCTGCAACAAAAGGATAACTCAGACTGAGCGAGCTCCAATTAGAAATCAACAGCTCATTGTCCTCCAAACTTGCCCTCCAAGAATTCAAACGGCTAGTTTCTCTATCAAGGCTATAAATAGACCTTGAATTCTTCATTGAAAACAAGCTGAGATTCTAAGAGAGAAATTGCTGTTGAAATTCTTGGTGATTGAAGATCATATTCAAGATTTCCAGAATCCTTCGAATCTTCAAGCACTCAACCTTCAAGTCTTCAACAAATCTCCAGCAACCTTCAAGATCAAATCTCAAGCCTCATCACACAAGTTTCATTAGGCTCTAAAATCATATAGATTCCAAAGAGCTTTTGATTCTTACACACACACTCACCCCGATTGATCAATCACTTAGATTGAATCATTAGGGATACACTGGTCTAAGTCTAGGATTTGAACTTCATAGAAATAGGTGTTGATTCAATACTTCATCTCTGTAATCTGTACTCAAGTGAATCTAATATATACCTCATTCAAAATCCAAGACTGACCATCTTGGTAAAGGACGTAGATCTTTTAACAGATCGAACCTTTCCAAATCATTGTGTTCTTTACTTACTGCACTTTACATTTCTGCAAATTTACTTTAAGTCTTGTTCATCTTGTTCATATTGTTCTTCACTTGTTCATATTAATCTTGTTTGTCTTTTTAGTGTTTGATCTTTCAGATTTAAGAACAATTGTGAATTGTGTTTGTCTGTCTACCTCATTGCCTAAGTTAAAATCTGACTAACTTATCATTTGCCAAAAATCTCTAAGACACAAGTTTTCAATCTCTCAACCTACCGCACTCCTACCTACCGCATAAACATCTACCGCACTACCTACCGCAAATCAACCTACCGCATTGAACTTGTCAAAACCAACTCTCAACTTGTTTCAACGAAAACTTCCGCTGTGCATTTTATACTTGACCGCGTGGTTTTTATCTACCGCAAAATTCAAGTGTAAGCATAAAGGTTGAATTTTAAAAAAAGGGTTAAAATTTTAAATAGGCTATTCACCCCCCCCCCCCTCTAGCCTCTTTTCATACCCTTGTTGTGTCTCTGGGACCAACATAATCAAATTTTCATGTAAATTTATTTTGTATGTGATAATTTTTACTTTTTTAATTATGTGAAAAATTGAAGTTTGATCAATATATATTGAAAAAACCACACATCTATACTTAGAGTAATCTATAGTAATATAATAACAAGAAAGTGGTAAATTTTATAACGAGTAAACTGCTTTTCTGCCCCTCGTACTATAGCCCCAACATCAATTTTACACTCGTACTATTGAAACAACAAATGTATGATGCGTACTATAGTTTTATTAGCAAAATTAACTAATTTACTATTCAATTGTTAAATTTTTCTAACACACGTTATTTTTTCTAACGAACATTAATTTATTTTAACGGATGTTAATAATTAAACACAATTTTAATTTACCTAAATGACAGAACTACCCCTAAGACCCAAACAAAACCCACCCTCCCCTCCCTCCCCGACACACAACGCACACACACACTTTCTCTCTTTACCTTCCCCACTTCCGGTGACACCCCCACTTCCGGCAACCCCTCCCCACCTCCGGCGACACCACCACTCCCCTAACCCCGGCAACCTTGCAGATCTGCTCCTTCCGTCACTGGCCAAATCCCCTCAACGCCAAGTCTCAACGCCTCCCATCTTCGGCTCAATTCCCCTACCTCCTCACTCTCCGCCACTCTCACCGTCGCCAGATCCGGTTCTCTAAGGTCTGCATCGGCCCCGTCGACGGCGCCGGCAAATCCCCACACCCTCTCCAGTCACTCCCCCACCATCTTCTCCGGTGAATTTTACCCATCTCTGACCTCTCTCTCTCTACACCTAAAGAAGAAAATTAATGGTGGGTTCTATTTCAGATTTTGGAACATCTGGGTAAAAACCCCAAATTTAATCAATGCAATCGGTTTGTAATCAATTTTTTTTCCTTTTTGGGTTCTATTTCGAATTTAGAATTCATTTCGAATCTGGATTGTTTTGTTGTTGGTGTATTTGTTGTGTTAGGGGAATGGAGAATTGAACATGGTGGAGTTGGTTAGGTGGAGTGGTGACTGGTTGTGATGGTTTGTGGCGGTGGGTGATGGGGGTGGTGGTGGCGGTGTTGGGCTGGGAAAGGGTGGGGGTGAATGTTGGGTTTGGGAAGATGATGGAGATAACAAAAGTTAGTTTTGTTAAAATGAGTTTTCAATTTTTCCCTCAAAAATTTCCGTTAAGTTATTAATCTTTGTTAAAATAAATTAATGCCCGTTAAAAAAATAATGTTCGTTAAAAAAATTTAACAACTGAATAGTAAATTGGTTAATTTTGCTAATAAAACTATAGTACGCATCATACATTTGTTGTTTCAATAGTACGAGTGGCAAATTAATGTTGGGGCCATAGTACGAGGGGCATAAAAGCAGTTTACTCATTTTATAACAATGAAGGGTAAAATTGTCTTCAAACTTTTAGTTATTGTACAAGCTTGGTAGGAATCCACATCTATATCTATACAAATATAAAAACAAGATAGTATTTCCATTTTTAGAATGAGGCCCATATGCTCCTCCAAAATAGGAAGGTTGGGTAAATAAAGTCAAATATGTCATCATCCTTAATTTGGGATAAGAAGTCAACTTTCCATGTATATTGATTTTTATATGATACTTTTTAATATATTTTTATTTAGTGAAAAAATGAATTATGATCAATATATAGTGAAAAATTAGTAATTGATGCGGACGGAAGGCGTTGATGCTTTGAAGTCATTTGAGCGCGTGCGCAGAAACGGTCGTAACTTTTAACTCCGTATCAACCACGGAACGCACCGCATATCAAATCGAACGTCGGAGCGAGACGAACGAAAGTCATTACCGTTAATTTGGTAGAAGTAGTAAAATTTTCATGGAAATTTATTTTGTATGTGATAATTTTTACTTTTTTTATTATGTGAAAAATTGAAGTTTGATCAATATATATTAAAAAAACCACACATCTATATTTAGAGTAATCTATAGTAATATAATAACAAGAAAGTGGTAAATTTTATAACAATGAAAGGTAAAATTGTCTTCAAACTTTTAGCTTATTGAAGCTTGGTAGGAATCCACATCTATATCTATACTAATATAAAAACAAGATAGTATTTCCATTTTTAGAATGAGGCCCATATGCTCCTCCAAAATAGGAAAGTTTGGTAAATAAAGTCAAATATGTCATCATCCTTAATTTGGGACAAGAAGTCAACTTTCCATGTATATTGATTTTTATATGATACTTTTTAATATATTTTTATTTAGTGAAAAATGAATTATGATCAATATATAGTGAAAAATTAGTAATTGATGCGAACGGAAGGCGTTGATTCTTTTGAAGTCACTTGAGCGCGTGCGCGGAAACGCTCGTAACTTTTGACTCCGTATCAACCACGGAACGCACCGCATATCAAATCGAACGTCGGAGCGAGACGAACAAAAGCCATAGGGCCTAGCCCCTTGTTTCAGGGTATAAAAGGCCCAAAAAACATTGTTTAGGGCCTCAAACAGGCTTCCGTACTTTTTATCATTTTTTAAACTTTTTCCTTTTTTAAGACAGTTTTTGTATTAGGATTTTTTTATGGCAATTTTTATCGTTTTATGATATTTTTACTTTTCAAGAGAATATTCTGACTGTTTAAGAAGTCGCCAAGATGTTTTGTTTTTTGTGGAAAGGGGAATTTTATATTTTAGATGTTGTTATTGCAATTAACGAATATAAGATGACATTAGTGTTGATATTTTATTGAAGAAAATGTTGTTTTGTCATGTTCAACTATATTTTGCTCTATCTCGCTTTAGAGGTGCAGCTATTGATATGTAACGATACTTTTCCTTGCCAAACTGATGTTGCACTGTGTCACGACCCGAAATATAGGCTCTATTTTAATTAGTAATAAATAATTATTATTTATTTATTTGCTTATTTATTGATTTAAATTATTATTTATTTAAATATCTATGTGTGCATTTTATGTGTTATAATAATTATGCCTAGCATTTTAATTGGGTCATTTGTGCTAGTGTAGTATTGTTGGGTCTTAATTGTTAGTTGGGAGTGTAGTATTGTGTTAGTAGTTGGGGAAAGGGCCCGAGTGTAACATTTTGAATAATTTCCCCTACTCCCTCCCTACTCCTTCTCTCCTCCCTCACCTTCTCCCTCACTACTCCATTTCCCAGCCCATTTCTCCCTCTCTCCAAAAAGAAAAAAGGTAAACATTTCTTTCTCTCTTCTCTCTTCATTTACTTCCTCTTCCTCTCATAATCTCTCATTTCTTAAAACGTGAAACGTGTTTAGATCGTCGATAGGATCGCGTAGAACCAAAAAGAATTGAATTCCGTCAACTTTCATTATTTTCAAGTAAGTTACTTTCCCCCTATTTTGATGTTAAAATGTTCATATCATGTTCATATAATGCTTTTGTTGTTATATTTGAAGTTTAGATGAGTTTGCAATTTATTTGGAATTTATTTGGGTTTTTGGTTAAAAATGGTGATTGTTTGAATGTTGGGATTTGATCTTGATATTGGTTGTTAAATGTTGTTGTATGAGTCTTTTTGGACTTATAAGTTGTTTGGGTACATTAGTAAACTAGTTGGAAGGTTGGATTTTTGGTTGAAATGTGTTTTGGTATGAAAATGGAAGAACCCATTTCTTCCTCCCCGATTTCCAGTAGTTCAGAAGGTTGGGCGACCGCCCAAAAATGTCTGGGCGACCGCACATCTATCTGAAAGCTTTTGTTCTTGTTTGATGGCCTTATTGGGCGACCGCACAGACCATATTGGGCGGCCGCACAGTCCTCTGAAAGTTTACATTTGTTATTTTGTGTGGTCGAAGAATGCGTTTTGATCCAAATCTTGGGTGTCCTTCTAGTTGACCTTAGTGGACATTGTAGTACACTCTAGTGATAGAATTGGGTCCTTTGTGATCAAGTTTGTGTTTGAAATTAATTAAGTGTTAATTGAGATTGTTGGAACACTTTAATTGTGCGTGGTTGGTACATTTCACTTTCTTGGTGACTTCTTGGTATGGTTCCCTACTTTGGAACCTTAAGTTGTTTATTCATGCTAAAATATTATTACTTAGCATCTAATTAGAAGCCCAGCTGGCATATTTGTTGCATCGGGCGATGGGAAGGATTATAATGGCAAAGCCAAGTCCATTATAATGTTGACCATTGTTTTGCCCCCTTCTATACCCCTTTTCCAGATTGGCCTTGGAAAGGATAAGTTAGCTTCCTTTGGGAATGTATCTAGCTACCGGGCATGACTTTGTGTTATGGCTCTTGTCTTTTGTGACACTCTTATGGTTATTAGTTCCGGTACCGGGGGTTTCTCTTCGGCTTTCATGCTATTATGAAGATGGTGATTTGTTGATTATTGAAGCTGCGCAGGGATCCTTTATTTGGATGTACCGGTTTGGAAAACCTTGGCTATATCCTTTGTTATGTGTTTATTTCCGCTGCTATCTGTTATGTGATAACTGCTATGTGCTATCTCTGATTTATTATTGTATATTGCATCATAGCATGTCATGTAGTTGCATTAGTAACTTATTGAGATTTATCTCACCCCCTTTCTTTTATCTTTGTTTTTCCTTAACCCCCCCCAGGTGCTAAGGATTAGTCTCGCTGATCACGAGAAAGAGGACGTCGAGTGTGGATACATTCTTTTGGGGAAGGTTGTTATAGGTTGGTTTACATTATATAAATGTGTAACCTTTTTGGGATAGTTGTACCAATCAATGACGTCATTAAGAATTGTATATTTGTATTTTGTTGGGCATAAACTTGTGGAAGTTTATGATAGTTGTAATTGGTTTTTGTCAAACTTGGATTTGTAAAACTTTGGATCATCACCCTTTTGGTATCAAATATAATTTTTTAACTTCAGTATTTCTTAGTTTTGGTCTTAAGTCGACGTCCAGCTCGCGGTCTCGGGCCCGCGGGGTCCGGGGTCGCGACACACTGACAATATTTTTTCATTTTTTTTTCCACAATTATAATGTGCGATTCTTATTTAGTTCATCTAATTTATACAAATTGAGTATAGTGACAGCCGTGCATCGCACGGGAGTAACACTAGTTTAAGAAAAACTAAAGCACTATGTAAGCATGATTAGCATTGAGTGTTACCATTAGTTTATTTGATATATTCATACAACAAACTTATATGTACTTTTAAATTTATTAAGAAAATAATATTTGGTACAAATTATGTACAACAAAAGCTATGAAAATATTTTAATTAATTTAAAATATACATATACATACAAATTTAATTATTATGTTAATTTATCAAATAAAAACATCAAAGAAGTAAAATACAATTAATTTAATATATATATATATATATATATATATATATATATATATATATATATATATATATACAAATTGAATTATTATGTTAATTTATCGAATAAAATCACCAAAGAAGCAAAATACAAAAACATTAGCTGAATAGATTCCTAGCCCGTGTTATCTACTAGTAAAAAGAAGACTTAGAGAAGGTTAAAAGGAATAATGAGAAGAAGAAAGGTTTAAATGAAATAGAAAATGTTAAATGAAAAGAAGAGGGGTTAAGCTGAAATTCAAAAGTTCATCTTTTAATGGAACAAATTGAGTATTAGTTTTAACTAGTGTTACTCCCGTGCAACATCATTCACCATTATGAAGGTAGTGTGTGTTATTACTTTAGCTGATTTCCATGAAGATGTCTTTCAAAGTTGACCATATGTTTGGCATTCAACATCATTCACTATCATGAAGGTAATGTGCCTTACTACTTCAGCTGATTTCCATGAAGATGTCTTTTGAAGTTGAAGATGAGATAACGAAAGGGATTGGTATATAGGTTTTGGAGGATTTGGACAAAAAATAATTTCCTTTCACTTTTGAAAGATATCGACTGAAGCGATACATGTTGTAAGCTTATGAAGGACAGATGAAGATGGGATTTACAAACAGCGTGGTTTAGGGAATTCTTTCAAATATGTTTGAAGTTGTTTCCATATTTTTCCTATGTTAGTTCACCCAGATTTCTTTTTATGAGGGTTATTCAGTATACAATGTATGAGATTAAAACTTTGTATACCTTTGCCAGCTCATTTGCAAATATGATTCAGATATGTTTGAAGTTGTTTCCATATTGTTTTGTATGTTACTTCACCCAGATTTTTTATTTTTTTATTTTTTTATGGTAATTCAATATAAAATGTGTGACATTAATAATTTGCATACCTTTCCCGGCTCATTTGTATCAATCTGTGTTTCCAAGTTGAAGATGAGATAAAGAAAGGAAGTTGTATACTCCCTCCGTCCCATTTCAAGTTTCACCAATTACCCAAATGGATGTCTTGTTGATTGCTTCACCATTTCCTAAAATGGAAAAAATATGGGGGCCCACTTGTTATACCCACTAACTTTTCCCTCTCACATAATTAAAATGTAGGCCCCACTTATCATACCCACTAACTTTCCTCTCTCACACATTTAAATTGTAGGCCCCACTTGCCATACCCACTAACTTCTTCCCTCTCACAACCTTTCTTACAAAAATAGCTTTTCTTAATTTGCGTGCAACACCAAAATGGTGAAACTTGAAATAGGACGGAGGGAGTATAGGTTTTGGAAGAGTTTGAGCAACAAAATTTGCACCCACTTTTGAACGCGATCGGTTGAATAGATACATGTTGTGAAATTGTGAAGGATAGATGAAGATGGGAGGCAGTTAAGGCGTTGTGGAGGGTATTGGTGCAAATATGTTTAAGAAGAAGGTTATGTGTTGTTT
The DNA here is from genome assembly GCA_026119855.1 of Campanula takesimana. Taxonomy (NCBI): domain Eukaryota; kingdom Viridiplantae; phylum Streptophyta; class Magnoliopsida; order Asterales; family Campanulaceae; genus Campanula; species Campanula takesimana. The sequence continues at coordinate 72,112 of JAOWBW010000086.1, forward strand.
GTTTTTAATCAATTTTGCATAACAAAGGCAGGAAGTAGGTTTCCTCCGTCGTTGACGTCTTTGGGAAATGTGTTGTTCTGATTGTTCTTGGGTAGAGAATAGTTTGACCCACCTAGTGTGTTGTCATACACGTGCAATAGGTTCCTATGACTACACTATGCATTTTTTTATTATTTCTTTTAAAGTTAATATTTCTTATGCTACTTTTACCAAACGTCATTTCATCCTCATTACCAAGTAGGGTTTTTTGTCCATTACTTTAGTTAACCAATTTTTATTTTCTCCCTTCTCCCACGAAATAACTTGGAATTTGTGCTTGCTTTCATTTCATAAGTTTAGATTTTCCTTGCCATTTGTTGAAATTACATTTTACACTTCTAAATGTGTCTCATTTTTTGCTGTAAGAACATAATTGCTTATGGCATTTAAAATTCGCCTATTTTCAAATTTATTGTCTTCTTGCGTTTGAAAAAAAAATTATTGTGTTGTTGATATTTAGATTCTACTGTGCATGTTAAAGAATGAGGTTTTGAATTTACAAAATATGTATGGATGTGGTAAATTTGTTCCGTGTTAAACGGACAATGTTAATTTCATTGTCGATGTCCTTTTTCGAAATTTAAAAAAGAATAATTTGGACAATTTTTCCTCCCATCTTTCATTTCCACGAAGATTGAGAAATGATAATAATAAATTCATGCTCTGATGTAAAAGGAAATGTTGGGGAGATAATGAGCGGTAGGGAATATTAAGTTGTTTACTGTTGTTAGTATCAAATTAAAGTAGGATAGAGAATGCGTAGGATGAGTTTTACTATTCCTTCACACATTTCATAGGGGACTTCTACCGGTACATATACAAAAATAGAAAATAAGATTCTTATTTTGGGGAAGAGTACTTCTTAGGCTTTTAAAATATTAATAATTGTTAAAAAAAAATTACTGAATTTGTAACCAATTCACTTGGACAAATATTGTGGATGACAATTTTTTATTGTTAATACTCCCTCCGTCCCAAAATACTTGCAGTTTTAGACTATAAATTTTGTCCCAAAATACTTATATTTTTGTAGTTTCCCATAAAACATTGGCTCATTGCTGCTAAACTGACCTCATTTATGATATGTAATTGTCACTGTAAAATTATTTAATTGTCTACGTATTTGAACTATTCAAAGGTAATTTAGTTTAATTGATATATATTGATTGCTTTTCTTAATATGTGTGCAAAGTGCTAGAACTACAAGTATTTTGGGATAAAGGGATTACTAATTATCTACTCCCTCCGTTTCAAATTATATGTCGCTTTAGGAGTAAAAAATTGTTTCCAAATATATGTCGCTTTACTATTATCAATGCACTTTTACCCTTCTGTATCAATTATACCCTTATTAATGATGATGAAAGTATCTCTCATGAAAGTATTTAATCACCTAGAAAGTTGAATTATTTAGGAGCAAATGGGTCTTCTTAACATGCATTAATTACATTTCTTAATATGTGTGAAATACTCTAAAGCGACAGATATTTTGAAACGGAGGGAGTAATTTTCTACAAAATGAAAGTTAGAGTTTTCTTAATTTCATGAATGTTGTACAAACAGTAAGTAAATTTCGTCCTTCTTTGGCCTTACCGGGAAATGTGTTCTCCTGATTGTTTTTGGGCAGCGCTTAGTTTAGATCACCTACTATGTTCCCATCCACATGCAATAGGTGTCTATGACCAAACAATGTATTTTTATTATTATTTTTGAAAAAAAGGAGCTTGCTTGCTACTTTTGCCGATGGTCATTTCATCCCCATCACCGAGGTAGGGTTTTTTGGCCATTAGTTTCCTGAACAACTTTTTTTTTGGGCTCTTTTCCCAGGATTGAGATTGGGATTCGTGTTTGGTTAAAATGTGCATATGCCTTACCTTTTGAACAAAATACATTTTCTACTTACAAATGCATGGATTACTCCGTCCATTCCAGGAAGATAGTCCAATTTTCCCCGTTATTACTACGAGGGAATTTCAAACACATACAAATGCTACTTATAATTATGGTTATGCGAATCTTAAAAATGATATCAATCGTATTAATAATGGTGTATCAACAACATTTTCAAATATTTCCGTAGATTAATTAAAAGTAACCTTTATTATTACTCAAATTTCTTTTGTAAAACCTATAAAATTAGGGGGACTATCATTCTGGGACAGAGGAAGTATATTTTTTCCAAACATGACATTTAAAATTGGACCATGACCAAATCTCTTTTGTTCTCGACATTCAGATTAGACTGTGCAGGTTAAAGAATTAAGTTTTGATTATAATATGTATGCATGTACTAAATTTGTTTTGTTTTACTCGGACATTAATAATTTCATTGTCGTTGTCCTCTTCTGAATTTCCAAAAAAATTAACGAATAATATAACTAAAAACGTTAAGCTGGGCCATCAAAAAATTATAAACCCTAAACTATAACGGATGGAGTTCTATTTTAAATTGTGAACATTTTTCCTATAATTTCACTATGTCAATAGTATTGCAAAATCCATAGTTTTCTTTCTTACTGACTAAGTTGGTGGAAATCTTATTCCAAAGTGGCCGTTAGATGTAGGAAAAGAAAGGAAGTTGTATATAGGTTTTGGAAGAGTTTGAGCAACAAAATTTGCACCCACTTTTGAACGCGATCGGTTGAATAGATACATGTTGTGAAATTGTGAAGGATAGATGAAGATGGGAGGCAAGTTAAGGTGTGGTGGAGGGTATTGGTGCATATATGTTTAAGAAGAAGGTTACGTGTTGTTTGTTTTTAATCAATTTTGCACAACAAAGGCAGGAAATAGGTTTCCTACGTCGTTGACGTCTTTGAGAAATGTGTTGTTCCGATTTTTCTTGGGTAGAGAATAGTTTGACCCACCTATTGTGTTGTCATACACGTGCAATAGGTTCCTATGACTACACTATGTATTTTTTATTATTATTATTATTTTAAATTTAATGTTTCCTATGCTACTTTTACCAAACGTCATTTCATCCCCATTACCATGTAGGGTTTTTTGTCCATTACTTTAGTTAACCAATTTTTGTTTTCTCCCACAAAATAACTTGGAGTTCGTGCTTGATTTCATAAGTTTAGATTTGCCTTGCCTTTTGTTGAAATTACATTTTGTATTTCTAAATGTGTCTCATTTTTTGTTGTAAGAACATAATTGCTTATGGCATTTAAAATTCGCCTATTTTTATATTTATTGTCTTCTTGCGTTTGAAAAAAAAAATATTATTGTGTTGTTGATATTTAGATTCTACTGTGCATGTTAAAGAATGAGGTTTTGATTTTACAAAATATGTATCGGTGTGGTAAATTTGTTCCGTGTTAAACGGACAATGTTAATTTCATTGTTGATGTCCTTTTTCGAAGTTTAAAAAAAATAATTTGGACAATTTTTCCTCCCATCTTTCATTTCCACGAAGATTGAGAAATGATAATAATAAATTCATGCTCTGATGTAAAAGGAAATGTTGGGGAGATAAGTATCAAATTATAGAAGGATAGAGAATGCGTAGGATGAGTTTTAATATTCCTTCTCACATTTCATAAGGGACTTCTACAGGTACATATACAAAAATAGAAAGTAAGATTCTTATTTTGGGGAAGAGTACTTCTTAGGCTTTTAAAATATTAATGATTGTTAAAAAAAGAAATTACTGAATTTGTAACTAATTCACTTAGACAAATATTGTAGATGACAATTGTTTATTGTTAACTAGTTGTCGTGCCCGTGCCGGTGGCACGGTAACAGTACATCTAGGTGACGGTACATACAATATAAAAGTATGAAATATGTCTTTCTTAAAACCATTTTCCTATACACACTCTGAATTGACTCTGCCATCAATCATCTTAAATCTCATAATGCTATTCCATGTAGTAGTACTACACGAAGATGCCAATGCTTGTTGTTGATTAGTACCAATTTAAACATACATCCCTCTGTTATTGCAACCCGAGTAAATCTGATTGTCCATTGTCCCTGGAATCCCCGTCATTTCCTTAATGAGTAGGGGTAATTTAAGAAACCACCCCAAATCATGAAATTTCCCAGAGTTGAAGACAATCATACACAAATTAACCACCTCGGCCCCTCCCCCTCCAACCAATAGAAGATCCATTAACTTTACTCTAGTGTGCATAAACTTTTGTAACTCATGAACATTTTAAAATAACTATATCATGTATTCTCTCTGTCCCAAAATGATTAACATTTTTTTATTTAAGGGACACAATAAATATTTGACTTTTAATAAATAAAAAAAAAAACATTAATCTCCTTGTTATCAACTTTCAAAATATTAGTTTTGCACGTACTCGATGAAATTTGAAAAAAAAAAGGTAGAAATCATTTAGGGACATATTTTTTGATAGAAGTCATTCATTTTGGGACAGAGGCTTTCCATCCCCTTCAATTAGAATCTTAGCTCCACCATTCACCAGCAACACAAATTTTAGTACATATGCAAATAGTAACAGCTGTAAAAGAGCATCATCTTCAAAGAAAACATAGCAGGACATCAGACTCACACTTATAACAAATTAGATAAAATTATTCACTCCAATAACTTTACTTTGTCCAATTTCAAGGTTATATCCAAAGACATAATCAATTGAGTTCAGAAATCAATCAAATTCATAAAAGGCATGACAATTCAGTTTGAACCTGCATGTACCCACCAAAACAAAATTAAAACAAACCATTTTTTTTTTACAACTAACAACACACAACCCATATAAATGAACAAAAAAATCAGCTACTTTGTTCTTCAAGTTGTATATTTATCTCTTTTATGACTAACAATACAAAACCCATATGAATTAACAAAAACATCAACTACTTTGATGATTGCTCCACATCTCCTGGGAGAAGAGTCTATGTAATTAAGAGTTACTACTCCCTCGTCCCAAATGAATGTTATTATTTTTCTAGAGACACACTACGTATGAGAAAATTTAGTAGTGAATATATATAAATATCCTTCGGGCACAAAATTATTTGGAAAAATGACAATCATGTTGGAACAACATTTTCCAGAAAATGGACATTCAAGAAAACAAAAAGTTGATTATTTAGTATGGTTGTTTTAAATTACAGGACATGGAAAAGCCTAAGGTTTCTTTCTATATCTTTCAATGTTCTAATGGCATTGAATGTTATTATTGTCAGGATACATCCATAGCCTTTTTTAGCCTGATAATAGCAGAGCAAAGAGTTTCGCTTAAGTGTTAGAAGGTAAATGTAATTGCGCAGTTTAGACTCGAACACTTGCCTATGACCGTGTCTATAATCCTATAGCCTCTAGATACCAATTATACCATGAATGGATGACAGTTTCAGGGTTGGATTTAGGAGGATAGCTCAAATGCCCACATTACATCAATTGCAGCCAAAGCTTCATCTTTTAATGCAATTTAAAACTCAATTTTGAAAGTACATGTTTGGCCGAAAAGGAAATTTAGCAAGGGTTTCCTACCCTCTCAAAATCGAAGTGGTGGCTCAATTGAAATCGACAACCTATGAAATGAGATAAACCCTAAGCAGTAGAGAAAATCAATCAACAATTGGGGAAAACTGAAAATAAAAGAAAAATCTTTTAAAATGAAAAATCACGAAATACCTGATGTCAAAGAGAGCTCTGTTTTCCTAGTACAAAAATTTGGCATCATCATCGTCGCTTCCTTCTCCTTCGTTAAACATTCCATTCACCCAAAACAAACCGCTGGGTTGAAAATGGTAACCGCACCATCAAGGCCGTAGGATGATGTTGTCGACGTTAAATCCAAACCACTTGCTGGAGAGAGAAGGAAATAGGAGAAGAAATAGGTCAATAACAGCCGCTGGATTGAGCGGTTCTGAAGAAATCCTGGCCGCTTTTTGTCTCTCATCAATTGACGTTTTCTTTTGAGATGTATTATAATATAGAGATACTCCCTCCGTCCCAAAATATTTGCAGTTTTAGAATATAATTTTTTTCCCAAAATACTTACATTTTTGTAGTTTCCCATAAAACATTGGCTCATTGCGGCTAAACTGACCTCATTTATGATATGTAGTTGTCACTGTAAAATCATTTAATTGTCTACGTATATTTGAACTATTCAAAGGTAATTTAGTTTAATTGATATGTATTGAATATTGATTGCTTTTCTTAATAAGTGTGCAAAGTGCTAGAACTACAAGTATTTTGGGACAGAGGGATTACTAATTATCTACTCCCCCCGTTTCAAATAATCTGTCGCTTTAGGAGTAAAAAATTGTTTCAAAATATATGTCGCTTTACTATTATCAATGGACATTTACCCTTTTGTCTCAATTATACCCTTATTATTGATAGAGAAAGTATCTCTCGTGAATGCATTTAATCACCTAGAAAGTTGAATTATTTAGGAGCAAATGGGTCTTCTTAATATGCATTAATTACATTTCTTAATATGTGTAAAATGCTCTAAAGCGACAGATATTTTGAAACTGATGGAGTAATTTTCAACAAAATGAAAGTTAGAGTTTTCATAATTTCACGAATGTTGTACAAACAGTAAGTAAATTTCGTTCGTCTTTGGCCTTATCAGGAAATGTGTTCGCCTGATTGTTTTTCGGCAGCGCTTAGTTTAGACCGCCTACTATGTTCCCATTCACGTGCAATAGGTGTCTATGACTAAATTTATTTTATTATTATTTATTTTTTTTTAAAAAAAGGGTTTGCTTGCTACTTTTGCCAAAGGTCATTTCATCTCCATCACTGAGGTAGGGTTTTTTGGCCATTAGTTTCCTGAACAATTTTTTTTTTTTTTTTTTTTTTTGGCTCTTTTCCCAGGATTGAGGTTGGGATTCGTGTTTGGTTTCAGAAATGTGCATATGCCTTACCTTTTGAACAAAATACATTTTCTACTTACAAATGCGTGGATTACTCCGTCCGTTCCAGGAAGATAGTCCAATTTTCCCCGTTATTACTACGAGGGAATTTCAAACACATACAAATGCTACTTATAATTATGGTTATGTGAATCTTAAAATTGATATCAATCGTATTTATAATGGTGTATCAACAACATTTTCAAATATTTCAGTAGATTAATTAAAAGTAACCTTAATTATTACTCAAATTTCTTTTGTAAAACCTATAAAATTAGGAGGACTATCATTCTGGGACAGAGGGAGTATATTTTTTCCAAACATGACATTTAAAATTGGACCATGATCAAATTTCTTTTGTTCTCGACATTCAGATTAGACTGTGCAGGTTAAAGAATTAAGTTTTGATTATAGAAAATATGTATACATGTACTAAATTTGTTTTGTTTTACTCGGACATTAATAATTTCATTGTCGATGTCCTCTTCTGAATTTCAAAAAAAATTCACGAAAAATATAACTAAAAACGTTAAGCTGGGCCATAAAAAAATTATAAACCCTAAACTATAACGGATGGAGTTCTATTTTAAATTGTGAACATTATTCCTATAATTTCACTATGTCAATAGTATTGCGAAATCCATTGTTTTCTTTCTTACTGACTAAGTTAGTGGAAGTCGTATTCCAAAGTGGCCGTTAGATGTAGGAAAAGAAGGGAAGTTGTATATAGGTTTTGGAAGAGTTTGAGCAACAAAATTTGCACCCGATTTTGAATGCGATCGGTTGAATAGATACATGTTGTGAAATTGTGAATGATAGATGAAGATGGGAGGCAGTTAAGGCGTGGTGGAGGGTATTGGTGCAAATATGTTTAAGAAGAAGTTTATGTGTTGTTCGTTTTTAATCAATTGTGCACAACAAAGGCAGGAAGTAGGTTTCCTCCATCATTGTAGTCTTTGGGAAATGTGTTGTTCCGATTGTTCTTGGGTAGAGAATAGTTTGACCCACCTATTGTGTTGTCATACACGTGCAATAGGTTCCTATGATCACACTATGTTTTTTTTTTTTTTTTTTTTTTTTTTTATGTTAATGTTTCCTATGCTACTTTTACCAAACGTCATTTCATCCCCATTACCATGTAGGGTTTTTTGTCCATTACTTTAGTTAACCAATTTTTGTTTTTTGCCACGAAATAACTTGGATTCGTGCTTGCTTTCAGAAGTTTAGATTTGCCTTGCCTTTTGTTGAAATTACATTTTGTACTTCTAAATGTGTCTCATTTTTTGCTCTAAGAACATAATTGCTTATGGCATTTAAAATTCGCCTATTTTTAAATTTATTGTCTTCTTGCGTTTGAAAAAAAAATTATTGTGTTGTTGATATTTACATTCTACTGTGCATGTTAAAGAATGAGGTTTTGAATTTACAAAATATGTATGGATGTGGTAAATTTGTTCCGTGTTAAACGGACAATGTTAATTTCATTGTTGATCGCCTTTTTCGAAATTAAAAAAAAATAATTTGGACAATTTTTCCTCCCATCTTTCATTTCCCCAAAGATTGAGAAATGATAATAATAAATTCATGCTCTGATGTAAAAGGAAATGTTGGGGAGATAATGAGCGGTATGGAATATTAAGTTGTTTACTGTTGTTAGTATCAAATTAAAGTGGGATAGAGAATGCGTATGATGAGTTTTACTATTCCTTCTCACATTTCATAGGGGACTTCTACCGGTACATATACAAAAAATAGAAAGTAAGATTCTTATTTTGGGGAAGAGTACTTCTTAGGCTTTTAAAATATTAATAATTGTTAAAAAAAAATTTACTGAATTTGTAACTAATTCACTTAGACAAATATTGTGGATGACAATTGTTTATTGTTAATACTCCCTCCGCCCCAAAATACTTGCAGTTTTAGACTATAATTTTTGTCCCAAAATACTTATATTTTTGTAGTTTCCCCTAAAACATTGGCTCATTGCGGCTAAAGTGACCTCATTTATGATATGTAATTGTCACTGTAAAATCATTTAATTGTCTACGTATTTGAACTATTCAAAGGTAATTTAGTTTAATTGATATATATTGATTGCTTTTCTTAATATGTGTGCAAAGTGCTAGAACTGCAAGTATTTTGGGATAGAGGGATTACTAATTATCTACTCCTTCCGTTTCAAATTATATGTCGCTTTAGGAGTAAAAAAATGTTTCAAAATAAATGTCGCTTTACTATTATCAATGCACTTTTACCCTTCTGTATCAATTATACCCTTATTAATGATGATGAAAGTATTTCTCATGAAAGCATTTAATCACCTAGAAAGTTGAATTATTTAGGAGCAAATAGGTCTTCTTAACATGCATTAATTACATTTCTTAATATGTGTGAAATACTCTAAAGCGACAGATATTTTAAAACGGAGGGAGTAATTTTCTACAAAATGAAAGTTAGAGTTTTCTTAATTTCATGAATGTTGTACAAACAGTAAGTAAATTTCGTCCTTCTTTGGCCTTACCGGGAAATGTGTTCTCCTGATTGTTTTTGGGCAGCGCTTAGTTTAGATCACCTACAATGTTCTCATCCACGTGCAATAAGTGTCTATGACTAAACAATGTAATTTTATTTTTTTTGAAAAAAAAAGAGCTTGATTGCTACTTTTTCCGAAGGTCATTTCATCCCCATCACCGAGGTAGGGTTTTTTGGCCATTAGTTTCCTGAACAACTTTTTTTTTTGGGCTCTTTTCCCAGGATTGAGGTTGGGATTCGTGTTTGGTTTCAGAAATGTGCATATGCCTTACCTTTTGAACAAATTGTTGGAATTAAATATTCTACCAGTTCAGATTAAACAGATTTAATCAATTAAAGGGGCAATCACGAATTCAATAGCAATACAGATTATAGCCAAAAGCATAACAGAAATAGCAACAAAATGCATACCAGGAAAAAGGCAAACATGAAAACAAAAGGGAGTCAGAATACTTATCAGATTCGAGTCGCATGTATGAAGACTCTCCTAAGAGAATTTATTGCCCCCTTACTGGTGCGACAAAGAGTTACGGCAAAATCCTCCAAGGATAAAACGATCTCAGCAAACGTACCAAGAAATCTCGCACGAACAGGTACAGATGCACTTGCGCCTGCTGTCCTACTTCGCCTGAATCGCCCGCTCAAATCAATCACAGAAACAGTGTATGGAAAAGACAGATTTCGGGTTGCAAAAATCAGAAGGTATTTTTGCGTTAGTAAATCTGAAACCAGGGCTGTTATTTTATACACGTATGAAGTCGGTTTAGGGTTTTTTAGAAGGACTCTAAAACCTACCCGAATTACAGTAGCTTATTCTTGAAGGAAAAGCAACTGCACAGTTAGAGTCCAGTTAGAAAACTGACGAGACTATCTGTAGTAGCTTATTCTTGAAGGAAAAGCAACTGCACAGTTAGAGTCCAGTTAGGAAACTGACGAGACTAACTGTTTCCGTTAGCAAAAAGGAAACTTCAAATGAATTTTGACTAAAAAGATACGCCCACGAACCGAACCATTCGCCCAAATGCCCTTAGCCTGTGCCCGAGCCCGGCCCGCCGAGCCGAGCGAGCGCGCGTGTGGGGAAAGGTTCAAGTCCACCTCACATGTAACTTGAACATGAGACTATGAAGTGCCTTGTAATTTATGGCACTCCAACTTCCCATTCCTATTCCATGTGGGTTGGGACAAAAAGCCTTTTATATTGCCAAACAAAAGGGAGGTTTGGCTTTCCTATCCATGTGGGATACCAACCAACCCATTTCATCTTTGAGAATTAAAACACTTCAATGCCCATCTTTGAAGTCTTAGAACCATGGATTAACTCCATAATTTGGCTTTCACCAAAACACACAATTTCCTCATGCTACATCATACAATGTATATCAACATTGACCATTGTCAAACTCAAAGGGACCCACAAATGGACCCACCCAAAGTTGACCAAATGTCAAATTTCCAACAATCCCCCACAAATGGCCTCGTTTGGCACAAGGGAATCTAGGTTTAGGAATGAGTATTCGATTCCTATGTAACAATTAACTATGTTTGGTGAATACATGATACTGAATTAGGGAATGGGTTTTCGATTCCGATGGGTATCAAATACCCGTTCTGTAAGGTCATTTGAATCCCGCGATGAATGGTGGGTTTCTGATATCCTTACCCAAGGAAAGTTTATATGTAAAAGATTTGTTGATGCAGTTTTAAAAAATTTGACTTTATCTGTACTATTATAAATCTTGATATTCAAAATTCAAATTAACAGCATCATCATATCTTTTTTATTAATTTCTCTCTCCTCTCAATTTTTTGTTATCACTCCCAACAACATTAATATAATTGAGTTAGTCTGCCATTGTGTTATATTATCTAACTAATTTTTTAAGTCAGGTTTGAACAGATTTAGGCTAGTGAAAAAAATATATTCATAATATCATATCATTTTGTTAAAATAAAATTAAGAAAAAAAAATAAACAAGAAGAAAAACCTTACCCGTTAAGTAGTCGACATAAACCAAACACAGGAATGGTAATTTAATGCCCACTCCTTAATTTAGACATAAGCCAAATGGGGCGACTCTCCTGTGCGGCCGCCGCACGGCATGCGACGGCGCCAGGAGCCGAGCCATTTTTTTTTTTGCCCCACAACTTTTTTTCCTCTCACCAAAAGTAACACTTCTTATAACGAAATGTAACACTTTTGTTTTTCAAATGTAACACTTTTTTTTTTCAAAAATGTACCACAATTTTGATGCAATAGATCAAAAATAACATAAAGATTAACAACTAAATTAATGTAACACTTTTTATAAAGGAATGTAACATTCTTTTTTCAAATGTAACACTTTTTTTTCAAATGTACCACCCATACTTTTTTGCCTTCAACAAAAGTAACACTTATTATAACAAAATGTAACACTTTTTTTAAAAAAAAATGTACCACAATTTTGCTACAATAGATAAAGATAACATAAAGATTGACAATTAAATTAATGTAACACTTTTTATAAGGGAATGTAACACTCATTTTTTCAAATGTAACACTTTTTTTCTCCGAAAATAACATAGGATTGACAACTAAACTAATGTTACATTTTATAAAAAATGAATGTAACATTTTTTTCTCAATTGTAACAGTTTATATTCTTTAATGTAACATTATATATGAAATGTAACAATTTTTTATTGAGAAAGTAACAATTGAAATGCAAACCCATTTTTTTTTTGTAAAATTGATGTTACATTTGACAGTAGAAAAGTGTTACTTTTATCAGAACAGAGTGTTACATTTTCATCTGGCAAAGCACTTCAAACTTTTTATGTGTAAATTTTTTTTTTTAAAAAAAATCAAACCATCTCATGACCTATGTAGTTTTATTCGTCTCGTCGAGACGAACACAACGGTATTTTTAAATTTTTTTTCTAAGTTATAAATCTCAAGATATAGCATTTTAAAGTTAATGGAGTTTTTTTTTTAAGTTGACACGTGGCAGCGATCTGGGAAGAGGGGAAGGTGGATCTCGCCGTCGGATGTAGCATAGCAGGTTAGGCCGAGAAGCAGCGGAACCGCCGCACATGGTGCGACGGCCGCTTATAAGAATTTGTCATGTGGGTATGGGAAATATTTAAATCCACCATTCCTAGATTTCAGATACCCAAGTATCATATGTCCATTCTCACATACACTTTCCTATGTGCCAAACGAGGCCTAAGGGTATTCCATAGATATTGAGAAACTCTTTTTGATTTAAAATTATTTGCACTTTTTTGAAGATGCATGAGAATTAAGAAGTACCGACGGCCGGACCGGCCAGTATTAGATATTTTGGGTTTTTAATTGTGTTGTTTTTCTAAAATCTTGATTGTATATTTACAAATGCTATTATTAGTAGATATAATTACCTAAAAAAAAACTTACTACTCCCTCCATTCTGATTTAATGTTCCTATTTTGAATTTACACGGGGATTAAGAATTAATAATTGTGGAGTGTCATTTCTAATTTAATTATGAATGATAGAATTTATAGTTTACTAAAAAAAAAAAATTGTTGTGATAATGACAACTGGGTCCCATTAGCTATTTTAGATAATAAAGTAAAGTTAGAACCTTAAATTGGGACGTTTCAAAAAAATAAAAAATAATAAGAACTTTTAATCAGGACAAAAGTAGTACAACCTACAAACTACAAACTAAGGAATGACCTAATTAGGGAGAATTCAAAATTATAAAGGGTCAAATGGTTAAACAATATGGCTCTTGGTGGCCCGGAAAATAAATGAAGGGCACAAGTACATGTTGGAAGCTTTGTGGAATTTTTGTTCAAATCGAAATAACAACTAAGCTCTTGCCCAGACAACATCTTAGGCAACACAAAATTTTGACAAATTCTCGTATGAGACGGCCGCATGGCGTGCGGCGAGCCGTCTCATGTGAGAATGGTTCCGCTGCTTCTCGCCTTGTTCTCCATTGCTACATCCGACGGCGAGATCCACCTTCCCCTCTTCCCAGATCGCTGCCACGTGTCACCTTAAAAAAAAAAACCATTAACTTTAAAATGCCATATCTTGAGATTTATAACTCAGAAAAAAAAATTAAAAATACCGTTGTGTTCGTCTCGACGAGACGAATAAAACTACATAGCTCATGATATGGTTTGATTTTTTTTTTTAAACATTTTTTTACACATAAAAAAGTTTGAGGTGCTTGCCAGCTGAAATGTAACACTCTGTTCTGATAAAAGTAACACTTTCATCTTCAAAAAGTAAGCATTTTTCTACTGTCAAATGTAACATCAATTTTACAAAAAAAAATGGGTTTGCATTTCAATTGTTACTTTCTCAATAAAAAATTGTTACATTTCATATATAATGTTACATTAAGGAATATAAACTGTTACAATTGAGAAAAAAAATGTTACATTCATTTTTTATAAAATGTAACATTAGTTTAGTTGTCAATCATATGTTATTTTCGGAGAAAAAAAGTGTTACATTTGAAAAAATGAGTGTTACATTCCCTTATAAAAAGTGTTACATTAATTTAGTTGTCAATCTTTATGTTATCTTTATCTATTGTAGCAAAATTGTGGTACATTTTTTTTAGAAAAAAGGGTTACATTTGAATAGAAAAAGTGTTGCATTTCGTTATAAGAAGTGTTACTTTTGTTGAAGGCAAAAAAGGCTGTGGGGCAAAAAAAAAAAAAAAAAAAAAGGGAATGGTCGGCGCGCCGCATGGGGTGCGGCCGCCGCACCAGAGACCTTCCCCAAAATTTTTATACTCCCAACGTCCCGTAACAAACTTTCTATTGGGCAATGCTAGGGGCACAAAAGGATTTTACAAAATGAATGATACAAAATGAGGTGACGATATTTTATTGGTTGTATCAATAGTGGACCCGACACACTCTAATTAAAAGCACCAACAAAATCATGACACGTCATTTTGTAAACCAAATTTTGTGACACTTTTTGTGACCTTATATTTACCTCTTTCTATTTTGTCTTTTTGGGTGTCCCATTAGAAACTCCCGCTTACTTAAAAAGAAAAAGATTTCTCACTTTCTCTCTCATCCCCTCACAACAACTACTCACTTACTATTTTCTACCACACTTTCTCTATTTCCACTCACACCACTTAGTTTTTCTTAACTTCCGTTTGAATCTATAGTAATGTCCCATGCATACCATGTGAGCAGTGTTCTAAAAGACCCCCGTCTAGGCCCCGCCTAAGCGCTAGGCCCTGCTGCGGCGCCCAGCGCTTTTTAGAACCTTGCATGTGAGTATTGCTAGTAAAAAGTAATACTAGATGTCAGCTTGAGATAAGAATAATACTAGGGGCACAAAAAAATCACAAAATCTTGCTCATAAAATCCTATGTGTAATAATTTTATTGGTGTTTTCAAGTAGAGTGTGTCGGGTCCATTATCGATGCAACTAATAAAATATCGCCACCTCATTTTGTAAGCAAGATTTTGTGATCATATTTTGTGCCCCTAGTATTGCTCTTGAGATAAAACTCACCGTTAAAAAAAATGATAAACTACAATTTTAACTTATTAATGAGAGATTTGAAATACTTAAAAGATCAAAGAAGTATTAATTAGGAAGAGTTATGTTTTAAAAGTTTATAATTCACTTAAAAGTACTCCCTCTTTTCCCGCTTTAAGGTTTTTATTTTCCTTTTCACAGTATGTCTCAATTTAAGATTCTTACTTTGCTTTATTACCTAAAATAGAAAGTGGGACCCACTTATCATTCTCACAACAAAAACTCCCTACCCACTTTCTCTCTCCCACTTTACTTTTTATACTCACAACATTTACTTTTTCTTAATCTCAAATCAAATTAGGAACTTTAAATTGGGAAAGAGAGAGTAATAATTTTTGTGGCAGGTGAAACTGTATTCTTGACACATGTCACTGCATGTGAATAATATAATAATAAAAAAAAACCTAGAAAAAGAAAAGTCAAAATCAGAAACATTGATAACTTTACTAGTAGAAATGAAGCGAATGAATTAACACAAAAGTGAATTGATCAAAGTCATCCTGAATTGGGTGCTGCCATGACGAGATTTTCTCTCGGCAGAGAAGATGATTATGAATATGATGGTTCCAGCAGTCCCGATCATAAACGTCAATGTACAACCACCTCTCGTCCCCCACCATTATCGCCACAATACCCTAACCGAAACGCACAAGAATCAATAGAATCCGATTCCGCCGAAGATTTTGTAGTGGATGAGGAGGATGATGATTTTGTAGTGGATGAGGATTTTGTAGTGGATAGGGATGATGAAGAAGAAGAAGAAGGAGATAATGATGACGAAGAAGAAGAGGAGGAGGAGGAGGAGGAAGACGAGGGGGTGGAGATTCGTGAGGAAGGTCAAAGAGGAAAAGGGAAGATGAATGAAGAGAGAAGCGAGAGTTCACAGAGTGCTCGTTTCACCGGAGATGACCCCATTTCCGTCATAATATCCGACCCCGACGTATTGGATTGCCCTATCTGCCTCGAATCATTGACCGCTCCTGTTTTCCAGGTCTGCTTCGCTTCTCACGTTTATGGAATTATCTGTCTAAACTTATGCTGTTTGGTTGATGTTTATTTGGGAATTACTTGATGTGCCATTAGTTGTAGTAATTGAAAGTTTATGAGTAGGTTTGGACCATGTTAGGTTTGATACATTCATGTAAGGGGGTTGGATTGCATGCTTCTGCAGATTTCAGTTATGAGGGCGGTTTTATATGATTTTTGCCTCATTTAAGGCTGACAGCAACCGAGGAGTAGGATGTATAGTTGTGGTTTTGTTGAGAAACTGCTATGTACTGTTACATCTAAAAGTATCTTAGGAGAAAGGAGAGGGTCTCAGGCCTATATTTGGTCGAGATCTTCCCCGTTGATTGACTGCTATCACCGATTATGGCTTTTGTATTGCTGGAGTACGTTAACAACGAAGGGATACTGGTATTTTTTCATGTGGATAACTTATCCTGGATGCATGGAACTGTTGCTTTTTTAATTTGTTAGTCAAAAATATACTCCATCTGTCCCATAACAATAACCCATTTCATTTTAAGAACGGGAATTAAGGAAAAGTGTCTTAATAGTCGATGTTGTGAGAATGAAGTGAGAAAATGGGGGTAGAGAACGGTAAGCGAAAAATGGTTGTGTATGGCTAGGGGCTCTCATGAGTAAAGAATTAATATAAAATTTCTATTTAAGGAAAATGAAACTTTCCATTGGGACACCCAAAATGGCAATGGGTCGTTTGTTATGGGCGGAGGGAGTATGGGAACAGTTACTATGAACAGAGAATTAAACTACTGCTGCTTAAATTAAGGATTTGTATCAGGGTTAGTCTGAACGCGATTCTTGCTATAATTAGTATCACGTGTCAACTACGACTTAACTAGGCCTATCTTTATAAATTCTCAGTGCAAAATGAACCTTCATTTTCTTGGAAATCATCTTTCCTGGAATTTGATTCTTTAGAGCATGCTAGCCCCTCCGTAATGGTTGAAAATTTCTGAAAAGCAATTCAACTTAGCCGAGCACATGTTAAAATTGCTTATGAGGGAAAAAAATCTTGTTATTTGCTTTTATATTCAATTGACGATGTGACTAACATTAGTAGAATAGTATCTATATAGAAAGCCAATAATATGCTGCACTTATTCAGGAGAGAAGCCAGAGTTTACAGAATGGTATCTTGAACCCTTGGTTATCATATTTTTCCTGGTCTGCTCATCTCACCCCCTTTTGATTATCACGTATACTCTCTAAGCATATTAATTGATCCGAAGCTTGTTTTGTTACCTAGAATTTACTTCACTTGATGTGATATATAATGTACCAGCAGAACTGAATGTCAGATTAAAGTTAGTTTTCTAATGAAGTAGTGGGTTACCTTGCCATTCTTACATTAATAGCAGCTATGGTGCTTCGATTGAATTCCGAGTTGGTTATTGAGAAAATTATACCAGAACCATGGAGTTGCATTGATGGTTAGCTTTTGCCGATTAGAGATGCTTTAAATATCTATCTTTTGATGGCCTTACATTGTTGGAATTTAACCGACTTTCAGCTTCCTACTTAATTCCTTAAATGTATGTCAACCCAAATTTGCTTAGTTCAAAATATGGAATGATGGTAAGTTTCTCTGTTAATTGCTCCCTCTGGTTCAAAATAGATGTCGTTTTGAGAGTTAAAATTTTGTTCAAAATACTTGACGTTATTGGGTTTAAAGCCTTAAGATGCCAAATATACCCCTGCATTGAAACTTGTTCCATTGTATTCATTACACTTTTTGAGTGAAAAGTGAAACAATTATCAAGGGTATTTTTGGTACTTTATAAAGTGGTGGTAATAATTGCTTTTCTTAAAACATGTGAAACCTTTAAAACGATCTTTATTTTGAACCGGAGGGAGTAGCACTTATTTGGTTATTTGTGTCATTGGAGAATGGAAGTTCTCCTTATATTCAATGATCAGTATAGTCCTTTCCATTGACCGACATATAATTTGTGATGCTTGTCTTGTGGTTTTAATAAGCTGTAGGTGTCTTGTGGTTTTAATAAGCTGTAGGTGTATACTCCCTCCGTCCCACCCGAATTAGGATTTTTGGGTTGGGCACGGGGATTAAGGAAAAAGTGTTAGTGGAGTAAGTGTTGTGAGTATGAAAAGTGAAGTAGGAGAGAGAAAGTGGGGTAGAGAATAATGAGTAGAAAGTTGTTGTGAGTGTGAATGTGGGTCCAATTAAATAAAGCACTTCCATTTTTGGGTTGTCCTAATTCGAATGGGACATCCAAAATAGAAATTTGTCCTAATTCGAGTGGGACAGAGGGAGTATAGTTTAGTGACATTTGGTCTGGTGCTTATATTTTGCATGGTAGTAAGACATCCCATGGAAAATTTGGAGACATTTTCCATGCCCATGTTTTCAGCATTAAAAAGGGTTACATTATGCATTTTAAGGTCTGCCTGACAGTGGTGAATCAAGAAACTATGGTGTGGGGGGTCAAATTTTTTTCATTGTCATGAGTTCAAAAATTTGTCGACATTAATAGAAATAATGTTTACATGAAACTAGGTTGTCAAAATAGATAAAATTACATGAATTTGTTTCTCAAGGTTTATTACAATCAAAATTACATTGGCAAGGTTCTAGCTGATTAATAAAAGTTACATAGAGCTCACCACTATATGGATAGTACTCCCTCCGTCCCAAAATGATATTCCCGTTTGAATTTTCAAATATTTAAAGATTACATTATAAGTTTTGATAATTTAGTGATTTTGAAGCCTTAATTTTGAAAATAAGAACTTTTGAGACAAACACTATGATAAATGGGACTATGTTTTTGGGATGGAGGGAGTAATGAAAAATGCATAAATCTGCAGCAATGAAATGTAAAGAATTAGAACAGATGAAACCAATCAGCTAAAATACTCTAATACTCATTCGCTAGAATAGTCTAATACTCATATTTCAAGTCAAAACAAAGTTGTAGACTATAAGGCCATCAAAACCTAACATCAATTTCAAGTTCATCTATACCAAAGAAAATTACCTTAATCAGTTACAACTCCTTCAAATTTAACAAAGAAGAAAGTTAGGGAACTCTTCCAAATTTGGACACTGTAATTTTTTATTTTTTTTTGATAAGCAATGATACGAAACAACTAAAATAATGGAGAAAAGACTTGATTATTTTATTCAGCGGAGCAATAGGAACACTAACAATCATAGAGACTCTTACTCTTTCCTACAACTCTCTTACGGAACAGATAAATACCAACAATTATAGAGGTTGGCACTCTCCTAAATCTTCCAGCAATTCTAGAGGCCGGAAACTCTCCCAAATCAATGGACTTTCTTCTAATTTTCTGGATGGGTTATCCTCCATATTGCCTCTTATTTATAGCCTTAAGAAAAGAAAAGAAAGTAGCCTAAAAAATATCAATCCCCTAATTGAGCATGACATCTTTAGCAATTGTAACATCTTCATGATCCTAGCCATAATTTCACCAACTTGTCTCCCTTTTCATTCTTGAGTCTAGATGTCTATCAAAATTACAACCCGTTCAATTTCAAATTTACGACCAATGCGAAAAAAGAATTGGCGCAAACTACAACTCAACCAATTCACCAAGTACAAAACATGAAATCAATGAGAATTCGAAAAGGGGTTTCAATTCTAAATCCCATAATTTTGTTAGGGATTTAGAAATTCAGAGATATAAAATACAAGAATATAGAAATTTGAGTTGGAGTATGAGGGATAGCCGATGAGAGGAAGGGGAAGAAGAAAGAACCCGTGTTCCGACAGAAGACATTTTTTGATGTTTTTAATCCCTAGGAATTCAGCTTATATATCAGAGGGTTTTGTTAATTTCGAGGGGGGTCAGTTGTATATTTTTAAGGGGTCAAGATGATTATTCCTAAATTTTCAAGGGCCAAATTGACAAAAACGCAAAAGTCAGGGGGGTCAGCTGACCCCTCCCTCCAATATGTAGATACGCCCCTGCTGTCCGACTTTGAACCTATCATGATTTATAAGCCACAAAGGTTTCTTGAGGAAATCCATTTCTCTCCTGCAATTTAGCTGCTGTTTTACGATGCATTTTGTGGAGGAGTGTCTGCTGAAAGCTCTCCTTCTAATATGAGAGCATGGTAGGAATATAAGTGGTTGTCTATCACTTGCCGGTGACAAGGTGGTCTGCTAAAATCCTAGAACAACAAATCCACTCGTCTAGGTTCTCCTAAATTTAGTGTTTGAATTTTCCATTCAAGATTAGATCTAGCATCCTTTTATTCCTTTTAGGTCAGATAGTTATTTGGTTATGATGTTGATGTAGACTGTTGGCCAAAATGCTTCATGTAGTTAATGATTCACTCTTGCTGCATGCCGGAGTGAAGTTATTTTCCCTTTAAATATGTTGTGCTACTTGTGCTTGTGATATTCTTTGTTCCAATGATGGTTTTTAGCAGTACAATTAGCTCTAGTTTTTGGATTTTTGGGTTATCCTTCAGTAGCAACTGCAATACCCATTTCTTTTGGGATGGCCAACAGAATCTCGAATATTGCATTCTGAAGAACAGTTTTTCTTCACGAGCGTTTGACCTCTTCTTTCACTTGATATCCTCCCTTTATACAGCCTTCATGTTTTCACCACTTGATAATATGATGCCTTTGCTGGCTCATCATTTTATATTTATTTGTGGGTATTTAATGGTCATTCATAATTGTCTGTAGTTATCCAGGAACTGTTTAGGGTTATCCGTGACTTACGTCTCAAGTCATTAAAGATTTTTCAAGATTGGCATGGTCATCTTTGCATTTCATGATTTGAGATTTTATTTCTGGATTCTGGTTTTCATTTTATTTGATACTTCTAACAGGTCAATTGGAAACATTTAATCGTTCTCATGAGCAGTATGATCTAATTGGCCTTGTCACATGAAATTCCGTGTTGTTGCCTGATCTTTTAGCTTAATGATTTAAGTGATCTGATGAATATTTGAGTCTTCAGATATTTTCTTCAAAATTACATTATCTTTCTGGTCACTGTCATTTGCATCTGATATGCTTCTGTTTTGGTGAATGATCACTTTAGTGCGAAAACGGGCATGTAGCATGCAACTGTTGCTGCAGCAAGATTAAAAACATATGTCCCTCTTGCTCTATGCCAATTGGCTATAACAGATGCCGGGCAATTGAGAAGGTCATCGAATCAATCAAAATATCGTGTCAGAACAAGGAGTACGGGTGCAAAGAAACAGTGTCTTACAGTAAGAAACACGATCACCAACACGTGTGTCTCCACGTACCAGCTTCATGTCCATATGCTGGCTGTAGTTTTGTCAACTCTTCCAAGAAACTGTACAAACATTTTAGCAGCAAGCATTCAGATTCTGCTACTCGTTTTTCCTATAACACGTCCTTCTCTGTTTCCTTGATGAAGGGCTCTAAGCATGTGATACTTCAGGAAAAGAATGAAGGCGTAATTTTTATCCTCAATTATGGCCGTCAAGATATTGGAACTGTGCTAAATGTCAATTGTATTGGCCTGACTACAACTAATAGAGGATATTTGTATGATCTTAAAGCAAAAAATGGGGTCACATCTGTTGTGTTTCAGTCCATCACGGAAAATGTTTCAAATTGGGTTGAACATATTCCCAGAACGGCTTTTCTTGTGGTTCCTCGAGAATTTGATGGTCCTTTTAGAAATCCTAAACTCTTCAATCTGGAGGTGCTGATAAGAAGGCCCAGTTGAAATCATGCAGGTATGTGAAGACAAGGCATTCCCTAATAAAGTGATGTATTGGTTCAGCTGTGTAATATACTCCCCTCCCGCTTAATTATGTTTGTATTGTATCTCTAAACAATTCAAATTTAACTTTTAGTTTACCCTGAAAAATATTTGTTTTAGTTTCATGGCTAATAACAGTCTAAATAAGTACATACTGGGATGAATTATCGCTTAATGACTTGAGAAGAGATTGGTTTGTTGCTATTTGCTTTGCTAATGTAGGATTCATGTATTTTTCTTTGTTCATAGTAGCTGCATCGTTTTTGTACTTTACCTTTCTCTTTAATACAGTGCTCTTTTTACATGTATATAAAAAAAAAAGAGAGTAAATATTGGATAAATTATGGTCCGCTGCCTGTAGCTTGTGGTCTGGATGCAGCTATGGTTTGCCTACGTATTGATCAAGAGATGAGCTTTATTGAACTCTACATGGGCCTCACTTTGGGACTAATTCATGAAAGTTGGGATTAATTTATTTGGGTCATTGATCTCGAAACATGGAAGTCGCAGCTGCATCGTGGTAGCCTGGGAGCAACAAAAATAATGTTATTGAGAAGTGTATCTATCTTATTTCTGAGTCCGGGAGCAACGGGAATAGCGAGATTGATGACTGTAGCTAGCTTCTTTATGTTGTAGGGTGCGACTGAAGTGTAGCAACAATAGCTCAGATTTATTGGACCTCACGTGAAACTTAATTCTAACCTTAGATAGTCTTGATCATTAAAATCGAAACATAAACATAAACATTATGCCGCTTAAACCAACGGAAGCTCGGATGCAATGGTCCTTTATAAAAGGACTGAAAAGACGGACCCAAATGAAAGGTATGCATATTTACAAGACACACTATTTACAAGGCATGAGTAAATGACTAATATGCCCTCATATATATACTCAAAAATACCCCATTTCCTTCAGTTTGAAAAAACAAAACCCGTCCCTCCATCTCTCGAGCACACGAAGACGACGCCGACACCTCCTCCGCCACTTCGACGACAACCGCAAACAATGAAGAAGTTACCCACCGTCGGCGGAAAGTCCGTCGCCGGCGCCGCCTCCTCTACCGCCGGTACACAGGTAATTCCTAATCCTATAACCCTAACTTTCAATTTAAAATCCTAACTAGACTTTTATGCCAAAATTCGATCCTAATAATGCGTAATTGTTGTTTAAATTTGATCCTACATTGTTGTAATTGTGTTTTATTGCTTTATTTGGAGTTTATTTTTCGAATTGTGTACGAATTCGTGGTTTGCAAAAATCTGGAAATGCTTGGTTGGTTTCGTGTGGTATTACACGAGTTGTATTTATGTGTTTCATATGAACACACACGAGTTGGTTCTCACCATTACGTGTGAAATCACACGAAATGATTCTCAATATTCGTGTGATTTCAGACGAAATGTTGAGAACCATTTCGTGTGATTTCACACGAAACACACATTAACAATGCGTGTAAAACAACACGAAATGAACTCTAAACCATTTTGTGTATTTCGTATAGAGTTACACGAAATGTTGACTACCATTTCGTGTGTTTTTACACGAGATTGTTCTCAATATTTCGTGTATATCAACACGAAATGTAATCTGTAACTGAAAAAAAAAAATTGTAGATTGATGATTTATTGCTGTAGATTGTTTGTAGCACTGTTTAATTGTGGAATTGTTGCTTATTTATTGTCTCTTATTTAAATTTTTTGTAGGGACGTGAACGTTCGAATGCGTCCAATAGAAAGAGGAAGGCCGAGCAGGCAGATTTGCGCACCAAAAAGAAGCATGACAAGAATGTCTTACTTGATGAGACTGAGGATGTACAGATTGAGGATGTACGACAGGAGGAGCGTACAGGTGATGCCCCTTATGTTCCCGAGGGAGACGCGGAGTCGTCATCTTCTGATTCTGATGAGACGGCATCAGACGCACCCGAGGGAGATGCGGAGGCACGAGCATCTGATGATGGTGATGAGGAGGAGGAGGATGCAGCTTTGAGGCCTTGCAGGAGGCAGGGTCGGCAGGTGGGTAGAGGGGGGCACGGGCCGCAGGGGGGAGGAGGCGTGTTTTACCATGGGAGATTGAGAGCGACCCGGGTGGTGGCCCAGAGGTTTGTGAGATGTTGTCCGGGTTCGGTCACCACCGAGCCCGAGAGATTTGGGGCGACCCCACTTGTCAGTCAGTGGTGAAGTTCCATACCAGACATCAGCATCTGGATAGGTAAGCTATTTGTTTATAAATAGTTTTTTTAATTTGTTTATAAATAGTTTTATTATTTGTTTTTATTGTGTTATTTATAATGTTTTGTTTGGAATAATCAGGTTCTCGCGTGTTAGTCTGGCGGAGGATGATAGAGCTTGGTTGACTGCAGTTGATGCATCGGGTATCCAGCACCTGCATGATACCACCATTCGCCGGACTAGCTCGGCGCTGCTGACGGCATTTGTGGAACGGTGGTCTCCTGAGACTAACACGTTCCACATGCCGTGGGGGGAGATGACGATCACGATGCATGAAGTCACTCATATTCTAGGTATATTGTTGTTATTTACTTTTATCAATTTCATAAATTTTATATTAATTTTTAAATTTTCAATTTATAGGTATCAGCTGTATAGGTTTTCCGGTTAGGATAGCGGATCCAGAGCCTGACCTGAGCGAGATCCAGAGACACCTCATCGGCTGTCTGAGGGGCACGGCCTACACATTACATGACCTCCGGTTAGCCTTTCAGACCCGTTCAGCCATGACTGATGACCAGCGGGCTCCTACTTATATCCTGTTCCTCTTGGGTTGCACGTTGTTCGTGGACAAGAGTCAGGATAAGATGCCTGCAGCCTATCTTTCCTTGTGCATGGATCTGCCGAGAGTGGGGCGTCTCTCTTGGGGATCAGCTGCTTTGGCCTACTTGTACCGCGAGTTGGGGAAGGCGTCCAGATCCGGATGCGCTCAGATGGGTGGTTGTTCGACTCTGCTGGAGGTAATATTTAATATTTCTTTAATACTCCATGACGTCACTCATATTCTAGGTATATTGTTGTAACATTATTCACTAATTTATTTACATACATTTTAGGGCTCGATATACGAGTACTTCCCTGACTTCCGGCGACTTTTGAACCCGCGATGGCAGGAGGGGCAGCCGAGAGCCCTTAGATGGGCACGTAGTGATAGAGCTTGGAGGGAGATGGAGCATTTGCTGATGTATCGCCGCACCCTAGACACGATGCCTGTTGAGAGGGTGAGTTATTTATATTTAAATTGCTATAAATTGTTATACTCCCTCCGTCCCAGTGAAAGTGGCACTAGTGCCACTTTCACTGGGACGGAGGGAGTATTCTGTTGACGTTGCCTAACAAAGTGAGTTATATAGGTTTGTTGGACTCCTTATGGTACCGGATTGGATGCGTTTCTGCCGGTATCCTACTTCAGAGGGATTATAGGCTTCTTAGACATCACTGAGGCGTATATACCTGACAGGGTTACCAGACAGTTCGCGATCCAGCAGAGGATCCCCAGACAGCAGCCCTTGCCTTACGTGACGTGCATTTTGATGGCTGGTCAGAAGGATTACAAGAAGGCATATGGTGACCGGGATGATATTTGGACAGAGTGGATTGAGTTCGACATGGATGCTTACGATCCACATCGTCGTCTGGGGCCATTAGTGACTGAGTCTTCTCCTGTGATTCCGGACTATATGGAATGGTTTCGGATGAGGAGTCATGTTCGGATTAGTAATCTGATACATGAGCCCGCAGTTGACATTCCACCTCAGCCTGGGCTTGCAGCGGCGCTACCCGGCATCAGAGATATGCTACTTCCCTTGCTGACGGATGAGAGGATACCTGAGGATGCCAGAGCTACTATCACACGGGTCTACGAGATGTTAGGATATCACATTTAGATGATGAGTCATGTTTGGATCTTTATTATGTATATTGGAACAGTGATATCTTGTTTATGGTTTATGATATCTTGTTTATGGTTTGGTGATGTGCTGGATCTTTATTATGTATATATCTTTATTATGTATATTATCTGTTCTTTCAAAAGTGATGCGAGTTTTTTCATTCTCTTCATCCGTCTCTAAAGTATATTATGCTCAGTTTACTTGTCTGGAGTTCTGACTGTATGATGTACGAGTATATGACCCCTGATATTGTGTGTAACGGGGAGATGTTATTAAAAACAAGAAATTTGATTATAAATAAATGTGATAGGTTATATGATATTGTATGATGGTTCATTCATATATGTAATCATGTTTGTACGTCCAACTTATTATAACATGTTTAATTACCTCCATGATGTCACTCATAATCTAAATGTACAATATATTGCTCAAAATAACACCACAATTCAATAATTTAACATAGGATATGCGTATCATTAACATCGTGTTGCAAATCATCGAAGAGCACCTTGAAACCAATATCTCGTATGCAAATACACGACAGATATGAAATATTTCGTTTGATAATTCACGTTTTGAAGCACACCATCTCATGTACGAAACCAATTAAACAAAACACAGACTATTTCGTGTACACATACACGAGGAAGAGCACACCATGTCGTATGATTTTGTGCGAAAACCATTTAAACAATAAAAGATTATTTCGTGTACCTATACACGAAATGTATTACGTATCTCGTGTATATATACATGAGATACGTAAAAACCAGAACCCTTAAACCCTGAATTCTATATATTAAACCCTACTGCATAATACCCATTCTTAACAGCCCCATTCACCATTCATTATTAACCACGAATTCAAGTCTCTAAGTTGATATTATGGATTCCTCGCACAATTCTCCAGAACGTTCTCCTCAACGTTCTCCACAA
Source organism: Campanula takesimana (assembly GCA_026119855.1). Lineage (NCBI taxonomy): Eukaryota > Viridiplantae > Streptophyta > Magnoliopsida > Asterales > Campanulaceae > Campanula > Campanula takesimana. The sequence continues at coordinate 98,697 of JAOWBW010000086.1, forward strand.
TATTCTCCAAGTTCTTATGATCATATTAACCTTGATGTTGTAGAATTTACCTTTGAAGAAGAAGGATGGGGTTACGTTGTCAAGCATGGTTCTCACAATCATGACTTCCCAACATATCCAGAAGGTCATCCGCTCAAAAAATTGACAAATTATGAACATGAGGAGGTGTGTACCGCAAGTCAATCTTCAATACGTCCAAATAACATTCTCACGATGTTAAAGAAGAAGGATAAGAAGAACGTGAGTACTCAGACACACGTCCACAATGCCCTCCTAAAATTTAGAGGACAAGAACGTCAAGGGAGATCCCCACTACAATAATTCATAAAATTACTCGACGATCATCGATATATCGTCTTCATGAGGAAAGCCAATGAGAGTGACATCATCGGCGACATATTCCTCTCTCACCCACTAGCATCGAATATACTAAACTGTTTCCCATATGTAGTACAAGGTAATTTTTTGAATCTGTTTTTGACTCTGTTTTTTACAGACTGTTCTGAAAGTATTTCGTGTAGAAATACACGAGTTGTTGTGAACCCAGTCGTATGACTTTACACGAGTTGTATGGTATAAACTCGTATAAAGTAACATGAGATATAAGGTAAATTTCGTAATATCTTACACGAAATATCAGACTGCCTTTTTTTAATTGCAATTTTATTCATTTCTAACTTTATTTATCTTTAAATGATACAAGGTGACTGCACCTACAACACCAACTTTTATGGACTGTCATTCCTTCAGATTTTAGGATTTACTTCCACGGGGAAGAATTTCACAATTGCGTATGCGTTCCTCCAAAATGAGAAGATTGATAATTACACATGGGCAATAAGGAATTTGCGCAGTCTTTTTCAACCTCCCCATATGCCAACAGTTTTCTTCACTGATCGTGACTTGGCTTTCATTAATGCTGTCCAAACAGTATTTCCCGAGACCGCACACCATTTGTGTCGAAGGCATATCGAAGTCAATGTTAGAAAGAGAGCGTTGGCTAAAACTGGTAGCCCGGAATTCGCAAAATCATTCATGAGGAAATTCAATGAAGCAATATCAGTTGTGAACAATGGAACACCCGTTGGCAACGGTTTTGTGAACGTTTCGGCGCTTATCCTGATTTATTGAGCTACATCCGCGATACATGGATTACTTCATACTCTCCGGATGTTCTGTCCATGCACATGGATAAGTTACTACACTTCGGAACCCACACCACGAACAGGTCTGAGAGTGAGCATAGCAGGTTGAAGAAGGCCTTGGGAAGTGCTTCTTCTACTTTTGACACAATCTTCAAAAAGGCTCATGAGATCATGGAAATCCAAATAACAAAAATCAAAGCTAGTATGGAGAAATCAAAGAGCAGAATTCCAAATGATATGAAGACCTGTAATCTGTATCACGACATATTGAGGCGAGTGTCAAAGGTAGCCTTGGACATCATCAAAGCAGAGCGGACTCGTAGTGGGGATAATGTCATGGATCCCTTAGACTGTGGGTGTTACTTCAGGCGAACACATGGACTTTCATGTAGTCACGAGATTGCATGCATACGAAACTCTGGGGGCCGGATTGAGCTGTCCTCGATTCATGCTTTTTGGAAGAAGTTGGACATTGAACTAGACTACTGTCCAACTGAGCCTTCAATCAATAAAAATTCTTTTGAAGCTATGTGGAATGACCTACATAACGCACCTGAGCCAGTGAAGAGAAAGTTATTCCAAACGATAAATGAATGGCTACATCCACAAACCAGAGATGCTTCTGAGCCAGATCATATTTCAAAGGCCCCCGGACCACCAGTTCCAGAATACTGTCAGATTGGGAGTATACTGACAGATATTTTGGAGTCCCCGCTACACCATCATCCACTAGTAGCATGTCTAGATCTTCATTCATTGCATCAACCCAATCGAGTTTGAAGTCCACGCCCAATCGGAAATCAGCTCCAAACAGTACACCATCTAGCCCTACTACTCCTACGTCTCTTCCACCACTAGCTGCTTCAAGTCGTGGGAGAGGTCGAGGTCGAGGACGAGGACGCGGTCGGGGTCGTGGAAAGGGAAATGGGCAACTCAAAGTCACTAATCTGCATACTTCTGGCTATACTTTTTTGTTTATGCCTTTCATTGTCCCATTTATTGAAGGCATCACAGATGTGAGTGGTGATGGACATTGTGGCTATAGAGCCGTAGCAGCGCAGATATACGGAAATGAGGACATGTGGCATCAAGTGCGGTCAGATTGTTGCATTGAGCTGCATAGTCGCCGCGCGCTTTATCAGAGAGTTATACCTTGGAGACCTGTAGACGAACTCTACAATCGCATTGCTTGTTATACCTCCCTAGCTCTGAATATAATTATATGATACTCCCAGAGCTAGGGCACATCATTGCCACGAGGTATAATGTGGTGTTCGTCTCGTACACGCAAACCAGTGGCTTCACATGCCTTCCAGTGACTGTACCACAAGGAGTAGGACCACCCACAGACACACTTGTGTTGGGACATGTGGGAAACCATTTTATATTGGTATGATACTTTAATTCGTTATATTTAACTATCTTATTTAAATTCGTTATATTTAACTATTTTATTTAAATTCGTTATATTTAACTATTTTATTACTTTTGCAGCTGCACATGTCAGATAATGATTACCCAATACCATCACCAGCGATATATTGGGAGAATGAACGTGATCCAAGCGCAAGTAACTTGGTCATGCCCTATAGAGCTCGGATAGACACATTCAATCGATTCTCAAATGCAGCGAACGAAGCAAGAATTGCAAGAAATAGGTCATAGTATGTGTGTATCATGTATTGGTTTTTGAATTATCCAGTTTGTATGACATTTGTTTGTTTGGATGTTTGGATGTTTGAATTATGCATCAGACTTGTTTATTTCGTGTCAAATTAGGTGAACAACATGACTTTATTTCGTGTAAATATTTATGAAATGCATTGTTATGTTTCGTGTAAACTTGGATGAAACGCATCGCAATATTTCGTGTAAAATCATGCGAAACTAACAACTTCTAATTTTGAATATTTCGTGTAAAACTATACGAAATAAACCCATTATTTCGTGAGCGTGTACATGAAACACGCGTATCCAAGTAAGGGTATTTTTGGCATTATCGTGCTTTGTACGCAGTGATGCCCCAAATGAAAAGAGCGTGAAATTGAAAACGTTTAAAAAGAAAAGAAAAAAAGAAAAGGAGAGGGGAGGGGGAAGGTACAAGTCAATTGAACAGGGGAAAACACACCTCCCGATCACACTAAACGGAACGCCATTACAAACCAAACACACGAGCTCAATGTTCTTCACCTCTCTCTCCCCCCCCCCCCCCCCCCCCCAATTCCATTCCTTCATCACCAAGCGCCGACCCTTTTCGATGATTTTCAATTGAATTCGATCAATGCATAAACCCTAGGGCTCATTTTCAACCCCAGCTCTTAATTGAATTTCCTCAAGCTCACTCGGTTCAACTTGTCGCGCGCCTCACATTCTACCTGAATTATGGTTTACCATCTCAAATCTTTGCCATTTTTTTTTTGTTTTCTTACTTATGTACATATGTTTACGTGCTTCATCATGTTATAAAAATTCATCATTTTTGGATTTTTGTTCAATCTTTCCGAAGGCTCTCTGTATTTCACGTAACTCTGTATATGGGTTAGGAACTCGATGTATTAGGGTTTTTGTTTGCTATATGGTGTCAATTTAGGTGCTATTGAATTAAAATGGGGCTGCTGTAAGGGCACTTCTTTGAGAGATTCATGGTAGCATCACTGATCACACTCATGTGTGTGTGTGAGAGAGAGAGAAAGTTCAATGAAGTTTATGGTAGGCTATAGTGAGACTCCCATCCCTATTAAAAGAGTCTTACTTTGACAAGAGCCAAGTTGAGCATTTTCTAATGAAATATTCTTCTTAATACTTGTGTATTTTTCCCCCCAAACATATATAGGGTGGGATTAATGGTGTACATCTTTTGTAGTTAGAGTGGTTTGTAGTTTATTTAACTAATACTATGTGCCAATATCATCGAGAAAGTGGTGAAGTAAGTTGACTTGGAAATCAAAGTATTTCTTTTATCTTTGTTGTGTCTCGTGTATGTTCCAACAGAAAAAGAGACATGGAAATTGTAATTCTTGTCCTACATTTTATCATTCTGATAAAGACGGGGTGGTTGATGAAATTTGAGGTGTTACTTGTGTAGGAGTCCGTCCCAATCTCGGTAGTATATCCGAGATTGTATATGAGATTTCCTAGATTTACTAAAGTTTTAGATTATATTGTTTTCCTTAGTTTTAGTTGATTTAGTTTCCTTATCTTTTAGTTATTGGAGTATAAATACACCTTCTTGTAGTAGGGTTTTATTATCAAGAGAGTTAATGAAATTTCTTTTCCTTTTTATTCTTATATATATTCTCTCAAATTCATCATGGCATCAAGAGCCTGGTTGATCCAAAACCTAAAAATTGCTTCCGCACATTAGTTCTTTTTCTCCCCGATTTTTTTCTCTCTTCTTCATTTTTTTTTATTTCCGGCTGAAAGTTTTTTTTTCCCGGATTTTTTTTCCGTTTTTTATCTGTTCGTTTTTTTTGGTCCGTTTCTTTCTGTTCGGTTTTTTGGTTCTTCTCCATTGTTCCCACAATCATGACGGCAGACAGCGAGACCAAAGTTGAGGGTGGAGGATCTGGGGTTGCCGGAGAAAAGGTTGATGTTATGTCACCTTATTTTATCTCTGCTTAGGACAGTCCTAACACCATGTTTGTCAGTGAGCTCCTTTGCGATGGAAACTTTGCAGATTGGGTGGATGAGATTAGCAACACTCTATTTGCGAAGAACAAGATTGGATTCGTGGATGACACTATTCCAATCCCGAAAGAAGGCACGACTCAACTACCGCTTTGGAGACGGTGTAATGCAATGGTAAAGGGCTGGCTAAACTGTGCCATGGAGAAGGAGATCCGGAAAAGCGTAAAGCATGCAGGCACGACAAGAGAAATTTGGGAGGACTTGCAGGAGCGTTTTGAGAGTGAGAGCGCGCCTAGGGCTTATGAGCTAAAGCGCGCTATAACCATGACGAGACAAGAAAACCTCTCAGTATCGGCATATTACACGAAGCTTAAAGGGTTGTGGGATGAGATCCAGTCCATTGCTCCATTACCAAGGTGCAATTGTGGAGGGTGCACATGTGACACATCCAAGTAGCTTGTAGAGATGAAGGAGAAAGAGCGCCTATATGAGTTTCTTATGGGTTTAGATGCAAGTTTTGGAACAATTAAATCCCAAATCTTGGGCATGAAACCTACAGTTCGTTTGGGTGCTGCTTACCATCTCGTATCTGAAGATGAAAAACAGAAACAAGTCAGTACATTTGGGAAGGTAGATGTGGAGGCATGGGAAGGTGGATGTGGAGGCAGCCGCTTTTCAAGTACGTAGTAATCAGACAGTTGTGCAACCTGTTGATAAGTTAGTTGTGCAATCAGTTGCGCAGACAGAAAAGCCAATCTGCACGCATTGTGGAAAGATGTACCATACTGTGGAAAATTGCTATGAGATCATAGGTTACCCTGAAGGACGAAAAAAAAACGTGAAGGGGCGACACAGAATATGGGACACCGTGTAGCAGGAGAAAGGAGTCCAATGCCAAGGTTCACTGATGAGCAGTACATGCAGTTGATCCAACTCCTAGCGGACAAGGCGCAAGGCGAACAGAGGTCTTCTTCCACAGCGAATATCGCTGGACTTGTGTTCAGTGATTCTGATTGGAACGGGTAGAACTCGTCTTAAGCTCCTTAATCGGCAAGTTGGGCGTTTGTATCCTTCACGCGCCAACTTGAGGGGGAGTGTAGGAGTCTGTCCCAATCTCGGTAGGTGGTATATCCGAGATTGTATATGAGATTTCCTAGATTTACTAAAGTTTTAAATTATATTGTTTTCCTTAGTTTTAGTTGATTTAGTTTCCTTATCTTTTAGGTATTGGAGTATAAATACCCCTTCTTGTAGTAGGGTTTTATTATCAAGAGAGTTAATGAAATTTCTTTTCCTTTTTATTTTTATATATATTCTCTCAAATAAATCAACTTGAACCTTTGTGTTCAGAAATTCTGGAGTGTCTTCATCTATCTGTATGTGCTTAGAAGGATTTTCTTTTTCTTTTCAGTAATGACAGTGATGTTGTATTGCGGAGTCAATATAAATAACTCAATTGCGAACAATATATATCAAATTTCAAATTTACAACTTCTTTTGTCAGGATAAAAAATTAAGTCAATAACTTCTCTTTTTTCTTTCTGGAATGATAATGTTCCTTCAGAAGTTTATATTTTGTGCTTGGTGTGATTATCATGCCTTACATTTCATTTCCCAGGAACCAAGTGAAGAGGACTCTCCCTTAGTCAAAAGAAAGGAACAGGAGGAGCACAGTGATGTTGAATGGAGTAATAAAAGAAAGAAGAAGAAGCAAGGTGGTACACCTCGTCCTGCTTGCTCTTGGGTGCACTTTAGGTAACAGTTAACTAATTAAACCAGTATCTCATACTTGATAGATTGTCTTTAAAATTTATTGTTGTTGACTTACTAAAGGATGAATAAAAAATGTTGCAGCCGGGAATTCATCAAGGAGTACAGTGCTTCCCATCCTGAATCCTCGGGTCTAAAAGCTGTGAGTTTTTGGTTTACTTTAATTCACTATACTCTCAAAAGAAAAGGTGCTTTTTTTTTTTTTTTGAATGCCAACTAAAGTGTATGCCATTTTCATTTAGGCCACCAAGGCAGCCTCAGATGCCTGGAAATTGATGAGCATCGAAGAGAAAGAAAAATACACTAAGCGCGCCCGTGAAGTGTGGGAGGACTATTTGAGCTCTACTCCTGCTCGTGAGCCTAAGCCAAGAAAGCAGGTAAGAATATTCTTTTTCACAAAGAAAGCCTTTTGTTTTTTTCCATTGATGATTTACAATGTGCAAACTTTACATTTAATTGCAGGTCAATCTGGTCACAAGGTGCTCTCCTGGTCGTTTACTTAATGTGTTAAAACGCTTCACACCTGAACAAAAAGAGGCTGTGAAGAGCATGGGATTCGGTAGTCTACTTGATCTTAGATGTCGAACTCTTCGTCGCAGTTTGTGTCTTTGGCTATTAGAGAGGTTTAACACTATAAGGCGCAGCTTAGAGATATGTCATGCACGCATCCCAATATCTCCTCGAGACGTGGAACTTGTGATGGGATTACCAGCTAGTGGGAAGGATGTTGTGAATTTGGGGCCTGAGGATTTAATTGCAGAATTGCGTCAGAAATACAATTCTTCTAATCGTGGTATTTCTGTTCGCCTTTTGGAGGAGATGTTGGGAAATCCAGAAGCAGGAGAAGATTTTAAAAGGTCCTTTGTCCTCTATGTATTAGGCACTCTCTTGTGCCCTACAGCAAGGCTAGATGTAAGCCCTTCTTTCCTTCATTTTTTAACAAACATGGATGTCGTCCATGAGTACAACTGGGGAAAGTTCTTGCTTGACCGGCTAGTTAGGGAGGTAGCTCGCTTTCGTCAAGGAAAGCAACGTGCAGTTGGGGGTTGCCTATTGTTTCTCCAGGTGAACTACAATGTTTTTATTGTACTCATTTTATATTTCCTTGTATATCTTATAAAAACCAAATAAAATAAAATATACTTCTATGCTTTGGTTAGTGTACTGGGATTCATCTTTAGCTTTATGAACTTTTCACAGCTCTTTTACTATGAGAGTGTTGCGGTTGGAGGACCCTATGAGCCAGCCCCAGTCACTTTCCCATGCTTAGCTTCATGGAGTGAGGAAGAAATTTCAGAAAGAGAAAAACAAGAGAAAGAGCTGGGGGGTTATGGAAATGGGGAGGTAAGTTATATGTATGGCATATCAGTGTATATTGTTTGTTCTGGTTTATTGAGTTTGTAATTCCTGGTGCAGGTGATTTGCAAGGAGAGAGGACTTGGATTGGGGCAAGCGCTTGACAAGGCTCATGATGACATCCTCCCTTTGAGGGAGGTGTCTGTTGGAGTTGAACGTTGTCTTGCGCATCCACAGGAGGGATCCCTGGTACGTACTCTCTCCGTTCCATAATACATGTCGCATTTGACTTGTCAACATTTTAAGGAGTGCGCTCTACTTGTTTTTACATTGCATGTACCATGGTAAAATTGCACTAAGACTATTTCCTTATTTATAAACGGGACATTTATTTTGGGTCGGACTAAAAAGGAAGGTGCGGCATTTATTATGGGACAGAGGGAGTATAATATTCGATTATACTCCGTCCTTGCAAGTGTTGGAAGGATCAAAATAAATGTGCATACATGCCTTCAGTTTCAGGGGTTAAAATGGATATTTCTTCTTAAATAAATCAATGCGGATAAAGCTGGAAACTCATATAGTTAGAAGCTTTGTTTTTGAAATAATGTTTTTAAGTGGAACATTCCTAAATAAAAAGTAGCGCTCTTGATTGAACATAGGGTGTGATTATTATCTGGTTATGTTTGCAAGTACGTTTCCAAAATCCATCCTATCTCCTGCTAATCACTAGACAAAACTTAGGCATTTTGCCATCTTAGTGGCATTTGATCACCTGGTTAATTCTGCACAACAGTTAGCGGTATTTTAGCTTTATGCCACAGTGGGGCTGCTAAGACCTTATTCATGTTCTCTTAAGTTGATCTAGGCATCAGCCTTCACACATGATGGGTTTTTTATTTATTGATTTTTATTTATTTTTTGGGGTACAAAATATGAGTTACACTGGTGACTTATTGGCATGCAAGTTTGATGGTAATGCCCCACTAGAACATTCAGCCTTGTGTGGGTTTCTTCTACTCAACATTATTAAAATATATAAAATTCGACCACTTGACCATGTGCTAGATTTGTTTGTTGATGTAGTCATAGTTGTTAAAGGCGAAAGGCGGGAGGCGGGCGATACGTACCTGGAAAAGGGCGAAAGGCGAGGCGGGCGAAAGGCGGCAAAAAGGCGAGCAAGGCGGAAAATTAAAAGACAAATATATTAAATATTAGAAAATATTATATTTCTACTTATTATGGTATCCTAACATAATTTCGACCTCAAAAATGAGAATTATAGGATACTGATGTTTAAAAGAAAACAAAATTAAAAAAGATGCTTGGAATCTAGATTAAAGAAGAAGAAAAAAATTCAACAAGGGGAGGGAGCAAAATAGAAAACGACTGAAAAACTGGAATTAAGTAGAAAAAGAGAGCGATTATAAATTAAAGGAAAGAACTGGGAATAAAGAAGGAAATACAGAAAAATATGAAATCGACGCAGAGTTTGTGTAGTCGAGTTTGTTGAAGAGTGTCGTCGTCGTTGGAGGGTTCTTGTCGTAGTTGCGCAGATTGCGGTAAGTATTATCGACTTCTCGCTTCTTATCGTTTGGAATTTAGGGCTAGATTTTACAAAGGGGCACCTCACTTACCTAAATTGACGAGGTTTCCTAAAAAAAAAAACACTCGACAAACCCAATTTGCACCTACCACGTCTCACTTTCGCTTCTATTCAAACATCATACGACTTTGTCCAATAAGGCCATCGACCGACCGCCTAATTTCACAAAGGCGAAAGGCGGCCAACCCTCTAAGGCGCCAATATGGCGAGGCGGGCGGGCGCCTTTCACAACTATGGATGTAGTTATGGTATACTGTATACAATCAAGCTTCAATGATTGTTTGTTTCACTAGAGAAATCAAATCCACTGAGAGATATATCCTGTGTGTTAGATAAAACTTTAGACTGTTAATTTGCTTTCTTTCGGAGTATTGATCTTTGGCGACGGACGAATAGTAATTGAAGGAAAACAATAGAGTTAAGAATGAGCGTACAACCTTAGGGGTTGCATGCAGTTTGCTGCTTTAATATGAGCAACCAACGACTAAACTTTCCCATCAAGCGTTAATGGTGTAATTCCTTAGTGTTTTCTTTTAGAAAAGCATTCAGGTCAACAAGAAAGGGTAAAGAAAACGTATATCACTTTGTCAACATATGATCAGCATTTGCTCAGTATCTTTTCATGGGTTCTTTAGCTTTTGGTTTTCACACATAGTTCTGGGTAGTGTGCTGATAAATAAAGAATTTACTGGACTCTTTTGACAACACACGTCCGCTACTTTATAATTAATACTACTTGGTACTAGTTACTCCCTCCGTCCCAAAATGAATGTCCAATTTTTTTTTCATTTTTTTCAAATTTGCTATTGATCAAGAGCAAATGTAATACTCATGACAAATTACTCATGGTTTATATAAATATGTTGCTTAGATACTATAGTTAAGTTCCAAATCCAAAAATATTATATACTGCTCCCTCTGTCCCTAAATGAATGTCCATTTTCAAGAAAGTTTTGTCCCAAAATGAATGTGTTTTTTGACCATAACTTTGTCCCTAAATGTTTTTTTTTTTTTTTCCCGATTTTTTTTCACCGGTCTCTTTATACTTGCAAAACTAAATGTTTGCAAAGAGGATTACAAGATTATATTTGAATCTTTGCCACCAAATTGTACAAAAAGTTATGTCCCTTAAAATGAAATTTGGACATTCATTTAGGGACAGAGGAAGTACCTATTAACCGATTCTCTTATTTGGTTCGAATAGTATGCAGTTTTGGCTACAGTCTCATTCTAGTTATCTGTTTGTTTGTACCTTGAGAACTGTTGCCAACCACTCAATCAAGTATCTCTCTGGTTTTTCTTTTCTTTTCTTCTTATTTTTCATTTGTAAGTTTTATGTCAGCATGTCAGAGTCAATTCATGTTCTCATGTCATCATATCATTGATTGTTCATCTTGGAAAACAGCTAAAATTCTATGCAAATGTTGTAGCTTGATTATGTTTTCAATTAAGACATTTGGAAACTAAAGCTGGTTTTAGATATCCACTCCATCCCCCAGAAAGATAGTCCCACTTTAGTGATGAATATGATTGAATTTTTGGTCATTAATCTACATTCTTAATTATCCAAAGAAAAGTCTAAAATTGCTATTGATAGTATTTTTTAATGGTGTGTCATCCATAACAAGTTTAAGAATTTCATTGGGAAAATTATGTTTCCTAAATTTTTTGTCAAAGTTCAATCAAATTAACCATTGATAAAAGTGGGACTATATTTCCCAGACGGAGGGAGTATACAGAATGCTATTGGATAGTCTCGTTTCGTACTCCGTATACAAGTTGGAAACCAATGACTCTGAATGCATTGCAACAAGTGATGATTTGATATTTTCCTATGCAGAGACTCAGGGAAAGTAACAAATTGTCCCCAAAGATTGATGGTTTTGGCTTCACCAAAACTCTTGATTACATAGACCCAGATGACCTTGACCAAACTACCCTCTATACCCCATGTTCATGCCCCGTTCAAGGATGCCATTTTAGTGGCACACCCGAGCTACTGTCAGATCATTTCTCCACTAAACACTGGGATTCCGGAAGGAGGTTCCAGTATAATTGCCCTTTCTCAGTGTCATTGGGCATGGACGAAACTGCCCTTGTTCTTCAAGCTGAGGCTGATGGGGTACTTTTCCTACTCAACAAAGTGACAGAAAACATTGGTCACTCCGTCATGGTAACTTGTATAGGTCCAAGCGCTTTGGAGCAGCTGTTCTTGTACTATCTTGTATCAGAAAGAGGAATCAGCGCTCTCAGATTGAAGTCGTATACTCAGAATTTTCCAGTGGGGGTTAATTCATTTCCCCCATCGGATTTTCTTCTGGTTCCGTTTGGGTATCTTAATTCGTCGGGCGATTTAAATTTGGAGATTTGCATTTGGAATTCGTCAGAGCTAGATGATTAGTCTATTTATAATCTTGTTCAAAGGACCATTTTCTCTTCTTTTTTTCATTCTTTATGATTTTAGGGGCTGTATGGAGGGGGGGGGGGGGGGGGATACTTTGAAGTTTGAACATGTGGACTTGTGACTTTTCACATGTAAAACCGTTGGAAGGCTTGTTGAAGTTGGCAATTATACCCAGAAAGATGGCTTCATATAATGTCTCAAAGCTTGCTTTTTTATAAAAATTTTTTTGTCAGAAATTTAAAATGCATATAAAGTATTCTTGTTTAACACTACATGGAATGTTCGGTTGGTACACTTAAAATGGTAAAATAGGTACTTTGTGATGGGGCAGAGAGACGTGGAATGTTCAGTTGGCACACAGGTGTTGGAGCTTCATTCCATGTTCTGGTCAATACGTCCATTTTACATTTTACTACGTGCTCCCTCCGTCCCTCTGCATTTGCACGTTTATTAAAGAAATAATGAGAAATGAGTAAATAATACAAGTGGGTGGACCGTAAGATAATTATACTTGCCATAATAATCCGTGTGAAAAAAAGAAACTAAAATAATCTACATTGGCAAAAACTTGTGTGTGAGACGTCTCATGGGATTGAGAGTAAATAGTTATGAAGGATCATATCGCAAACTTGACAATTGTAATGTACATACAGAAAAATCTTGTAACAAATTTAATTTATTAGTATTTTAACTAATAAATGAAGTGTTTTTTTTTTTTTTTTTTTTTTTTGTAAATCTTGTAGTTTTAATTATAAAATTGATATCCTTATAACGATAACCTATGATCAGTCTTAGAATTAGAGATGGGGTAAGAAGAAGCGAGAGGCCCGAGTGTTAGCATGAGCTGGACTGGGCCAGCAACGGACTATGTTGGAGGTTCCACCTTAAAACCAATTGGTGATAAGGGGAGTAAATCCTCAAGTCTATATACCAGTCCATATTTCTCTCTTTAGAAGATGTGGGATTATTATCTCTTACACGCTCCCTCACGTGTAGCCGGGCTTTGTAAAGGCTTACAACGTGGACGTGTTAATCGGGTGGCGCGGAGCAGAATCGTGGGCCGTGTTGGGTTTCGGAGTAACATGCGCAGCGGAATTAAGCATTTAAAATTTTATGAAACCCAAAGCCATAGATCCGTTCATATGATCAGATCAAATACAACAATATGAATACTAGAAAAACTAACCCTTGATGACTTTGAATTTGGTCTTTTATCTTGGTGGAGAACTTGAAGCTTTAATCACAAAAGTAAGAACACGGACTTGGAAGATGATGAGCTTCACCCTCTAGCGGTATCCACACCTTGAACGAATATCAAGAACACTTGATCTTGGTTGCTAGACCAAAATTGTGAAACACGTTTTCACAATTAATATGAACTATATGGAATTTTATTTGTGTATTATTTTGTTCTTCAATCTAGGATGTCTTAGAACAAAATAAAACTCTCTCAAACTCTTTGGAGACTTTCACAAAAGCTTGGTGCAAGTTCTGGCCGAATTTTGGTGTTTATATACAAGTAAGACCTATTCCAAATAGGAAACTCGTGTTTAAACCCGTCCAAAATTCTTTTCCAAATCAAATTAGGAAATCTGTCCCGACATGCATGTGCGGCCGCCCAAAACTATCTGTGCGGTCGCCCAAAACTGTGCGGCCGCCCAGCCCAGTTTGTGCGGTCGCACAACATGGTTCAGAAGGCCATATTTTCCAATTTTGTCCTTTTTAAGATTCGTTCTCTCGTGTGTGACCCTCTAGAATTATACTAAGTTGGCAATGGGTTCAAACATGAAACCATAAGATATGATTAGGTTCTAGCAAACCGTCATACCTACCCAAATAGTATAACTAGATACAAGTTCGCATTCCTTTAGAATATGTCACAATCCCTTTGTCCACAATGTCTTTGAACACAAGTCATGGTCAATAAGTCAACTTGTTTTGTTCAATACTTTTCTCGATCCCGAATATGTTGATAATCCAAACGACATTGATCCAATCAATCCATTTGAGTTTGGCCAAACATTTCATCAACATCATTCCTTCGAGGGGACCAAGCTTGACATCTCTCTGAAGAGGGACAAATCCATTTAGCTTATTATTCTTCCCTACGTGAATCTGATTATGCCAATCATACCCTTTATGGCTACCTGTTTAAGGGTAACGTTTGAATATGTCAAACATAATCTTTATCAAGTGGAAGACTATAATAACTTCATGTCTAAGGATTCAAATGCCATAACTAATATGAGATTTATATATGACATTGACCATGACATTAATCTCATACCGCGGGTCATGTCAAGTACCTTGTTCCAAACAAGTACCCATAAATCTAACATGATCATCCCATGATCATTTAGCCTTTATACTAGTGCTTAACAACCTCTAGGGACGGATATTATTATAAGAAAACATGAGCATTAATAATAACCTAAATATCTCTTCATTAATATGAATATAATGATAACACATACAACGTTTAACAAACGTGCCTAGGGCACCAACACCAACAATCTCCCACTTGCCCTAGGCCCAATCTCTAAGTATCCAATACCTCATGGACCTAACATGACCATCATGTTTAGCTTGTGGAAGTCCCTTTGCTAGCGTGTCCGCAACGTTATCATTAGTTGGTACTTTGCATATAATTACATCTCTCTTATCAACGATTTCTCGAACGATATGAAAAATGACTAAGTATATGTTTGGATTTAGGATGTGCTCTTGGTTCCTTTGCTTGATCAATAGCACCAATATTATTACTAATAAGGTCTATTGGATTAGCAATGCTAGGAACCATCTCAAGTTCAACAATGAACTTGTTTATCCAAACCACTTCCTTTGCAGCATCAAATGCGGCAATATACTTAGATTTAGTTGTAGAATTAGTGATTGTACTTTGCTTGGAACCATTCCAACTTACAGCTCCACTATTCGACACATGCACAAAATCCGATTGCGATTTTCTATTTTCTTTGTCGGTTTGGAAGCATGTATCCGAGATCATCTTCCATACCTCCATAGATCATAAACGAAGCTTTAGTCTTTCTAAAGTTCTTAAGAATCGCTTTTACAGTCACCCAGTGAATCTCACCGGTGTCGGATTGATATCTACTCGTCATGCTCCAAGCATTTAGATATATCCGGCTTAGTACTTATCATGCATGGTGGATCCAATTGCCGAAGCAAATGGCATCTTACTCATTTTCTCATGCTCATCTTTTGTCTTAGGACACTGAGTCTTGCTTAGAGAAACTCCATGTATTATTGGCAACAGTCCTCTCTTAGAATTTTCGTTGCAGAATCTTCTAATGACTTTATCAATGTATGTACTTTGGCTTTAAACCAATTAGCTTCCTTGATGCCAAGGACATATGCGGTTTCATCCATATCTTTCATTGCGAAGCACTTTCCAAACAAAGTCTTTACAGACTGACGTGTAGGAATGTCGTTTCCAATGAGAAATACGTCATTCACATATTTAAATAAGGAATAGCACTATGCTCCCACTAATCTTCTTGTATATACAAGGTTCATCTTCGTTCTTGATAAAACAAAATTCTTTGATTCATCAAAACGGAGATTCCAACTCCCAAAAGCTTGCTTCAATCCATCCAATGGATTTCCGCAACTTACATACTTTATTAGAATTTTCTTTGACTATCAAAACCTTTAGGTTGTATCCAATACATCCTTAAGTGAGTTCCCGTTGAAGAATGCTTGTTTTGACATCATTTTGTCAAATTTCATATTTCAAATATGAACATGTGACTATGAGAATTCTAGTAAGTTTCTCGCTACCCATGTAAGTTTTCTCCAAGAAAACTCATTCCTCTCTTTTAGTTTTTACACCTTAGGTTAGAATGATCAAGTTCCAAACTTAATTATTACACATGGATTGCCTTTTAGACTTTATGACTCCAAGTCATTAATCTAAATATGGAGCGGACATTGTACCTTTGATAGGTGGTAAACGTGTCATCTTTCAATGAACTTTACCTTAATACTTTCTATTTCGAAATATTCAATATTTCTTGTCATAGATTGTATCCTATCATGTACGCAAATACTTTGTATAACTTGAACGGACTTTTCACGATTCCTTGTGAGAACTTGTTCAATTTCCATCTTAGGTTAAATTATATTTTCTAGGTCTCGAACCATTCGAGATATATTTTACTCCCACTGATTCTTTTAGAGATAAATGATTTATCAAGAAAAGTACCATCATAAGTAACAAACCATTTGTTTCTTATGAGTAAAACATTATCCTCAAGTTTCCTTAGGATATCCCATGAAAATATATTTGTTAGATTTAAATGTGAGTGTGTCCCAGACAGCTCCTTTCCAAAAGGTCTCATCATCTTAAATCTTTATGAAAGACAAACCGAGTTTTGTTTCACCATTTAACCTCTTTTGATGGAACTCAAATTAGTGTAGTTATAGCGGTTTGTAATACATAACCCCAAAATTAATAATGGAAGATCAATTTGACTTTATCATCTAATGAACCATATTCAATAAGGTTTTTGTACTTCCATGTAGACACATCATTTAGAATGGTGTTCTTAGTGAAGTTAATTGTGAAACTATTTCACAATTTTGACGATGACTGTCAAATTCTTGGTTTAATTGTTCATCATCTTGATTGAATCAGAATCTTTGAATAATTTTACCAAGTCCAACCAAAATTCTCTTTTAGCATTGCTACTTAATGCACCATATACATGGACATGTATTAGGTCAAGTAAGATATTAGCCTTTCACTATTTATAGCAAAAGATGTCTTGGTCCAAGTAAATAGGATTTGCATAAATCATATGATTTCAAATCATATGACTTAAAACTCCGTCTCATAGAATTTTAGATATGCATTTCTCATTTATTTGATCAAAACAATAATGCATAAAGAATTTTAATTATTTATGTTATAGCTTTTATTACTTTGTTCTTCAATATATGATATAAGATTTATTTATATGATAACACAATGAAGTAAATCATAATAAATAAAGCACTTTTCTTATTCCAAATAAGAAATAAATATCCTTCATAATCTTATAACAAAATAATATTTTCTACTCCATTAGTAAAGTCACTTTACAAGTGTTCTACGAACAATGTTACAACCATTGCATCATTACCATTCATAGATCAACCTTTATTATGAGTAGTCTTTCAGTTTACTAATTATTGCACATTTATACAAATGTGGGATCCATATCCGATATCCAATATCCAATAATTAAAGTTAGAAAGATTAATTTATAACATAAGTATCCCGAGTGGTAGTCCCACTACCATTCTTTTGTTGATCGTCCAAAATTTTGACTACAATTCTAAATGGTCAATCCAATTGCCATTTTGCCAAATTGCATCAATTAGAATTATTATTTTAACCACAATTATTTCCTTTAGGTTTGACAATTTTTGTCTTACCTTTCCTTTGGCACTTGGTCCTTTTCCATCATGAACCATGAGTACTGGAGAACCATTCTCCATTATCTTATTTTCCACAGTTCTAGCATGTTAATGCAACTTGGAGAGATTCTTATTCATTCCATATATGTTATAGTTCATCACAAAGTGATTATAACTCTTAGGCAATGAATTAAGAATAAGATCCATGGCTAGCTCCAATCCAATTGGACTGCCAAGTTTCTCAAGATACTCTACGTAGCCTTTCGTCTTGAGCATGTGAGGTTCCACTTGTTGCCCTTCACTTCTTTTGCAAGAAGTGGATGCAACAATGGTTTTATACCTCTCTTTCCTAGATTGCCTTTTGAAACATGTAACTCAACTCCACGCCTATCTAATAGGCTTCCACAAGTTCCAAACTTTGTTGGAGTTTTGAGCACATAATCGCGAGCATAAGACAACTCACATTCCTAGAATCATACTCATGATTCTTGTGATTGCCTATCTCTGGCATTGGGTTATTTAGGAATAGGCCCATCATGAATGTACAACACATCTTCTTGCCTTAGAACGATTCTTAGGCTCAGGATCCAATCCATGAAGTTTGTACCATTCTTTTGAAGCTTTATCCTTATCAAGGATTGATCGCAACGATTTTAGTTGTCATCTACAACTTATGCAAAATTTTCAAAATCTTACAAGTACCAATCTCATTAAAGAGATAAATAATGTATTTTCCAAAAATGCTCCCACTAAATTATATAACCTTCTCACACATCCAATGTATAATATAATTTATATGGGCTAAGATCCAACTTTAATTTGATTTCAAGTCCGCTAAGGCGGATTACACAAAATTAAATTAATTAGGTAGACAACCCTGTCAATCATATCCCATATGACTCTTAGATCTTTTTTCTGATATGACTCTTAGATCCCTTTTCTGAGATTCTTTTGATATTGGGCTAAGATCCAACTTTAATTTAATTTCAAATCAGCTAAGGCGGATTACACAAAATCAAATTAATTAGGTAGACAACCCTGTCAATCATATCCCATATGACTCTTAGGGATCCAATTTCAAAAGCATGTTTAATCTCACCTTTGCATAGGCCCAAAACTGTTTTGACGCCTTGTTAAGTCCAACCATTTTAAACGTATAGTTAATGTGCCTCTCTAGGGCGTGCCCACATTATCTATCTTGCTCGTACATGAATAAAATTAATACACCTCTCTAGGGCGAAAACTACATTAAAATCACCCATGTACTAACAAGTGTCTTAATCATGGCATGGCAAAAGGGACTTAAAACTTTCTTGAAGGTTCATTACCATATAGCATACAACACATTTATGAGCACACAAGATAAACATGTTACGCACCAAGTTTAGCCACTAAATTAATCTCTTATTAATTTAAGCATAATATTATGTGTCATTAGTTTCTCTATAATTATGAAGATGAGACTCTTTGAACTTTGATTATCATCTCCAAATCAAGACAACAAGAAGTGCGGTCGAACTAAGCCATTAGGCAACCACAATCCCGCACTAATTCAAGAAACCAAAAAAGTAGTCCATGTGACCGAAACTAAGCAATACATGGTCTCGCTGAACGTAGGCCAATTGCATCCACAATTCCACATGGATCTCCAATCATTGAATCAAGAACTTTGTTTCTCAATTTTAGCAATTATGAACTCTTCATAATTCTAACTTCGTTTTATCTTTGAAACTTTGACTGCAATCAAGTTTGGGAAACACAATCTCGATGAACGTAGATTAGCCATCCAAACCTTGAATCAATCTCAGAATCAAACGAC
This sequence comes from Campanula takesimana, assembly GCA_026119855.1. Taxonomy (NCBI): domain Eukaryota; kingdom Viridiplantae; phylum Streptophyta; class Magnoliopsida; order Asterales; family Campanulaceae; genus Campanula; species Campanula takesimana. Next base: position 117,785 of record JAOWBW010000086.1, read on the forward strand.
TAAAACAAATAGGAATTCAAACCAACTAAATCCACCCCGCGACCCAAAAGAACCCCAGCCCAGACCAGAAGGTCCGGCCGGGTCCTTACTTTGGTCCGGTCGGACCTACCTCAAAATTCCAGCTTCTGACCATCACTGTGCGGCCGCCCAAGAAACACTGCGGTCGCCCAAACATGTGCGGCCGCCCACGTTTTTCTGTGCGGTCGCACAGTAGCATTAGAATGATTTTTAGAGTTCGAAAATTTGTCTCAAAATTGTTTTCCCCGATTATTAAAACTTTGATCCAATCAAAAATTAATAATCAAACAATTCAGAATCCAACATAATTTTTAGTGCGATTCAATAGTGCGATTAAAGTTGTAAAACAATAAACCACATAGAATCATATAACACATAAACATCATATAATCCAATATTCATATCATGCTAAGCATACAAACAATTCATATACACACAACATGATCTAAGTATTGAAATAATCAACATGAACGGGGCTCTGATACCACTGTTGGGTTTCGGAGTAACATGCGCAGCGGAATTAAGCATTTAAAATTTTATGAAACCCAAAGCCATAGATCCGTTCATATGATTAGATCAAATACAACAATATGAATACTAGAAAAACTAACCCTTGATGACTTTGAATTTGGTCTTTTATCTTGGTGGAGAACTTGAAGCTTTAATCACAAAAGTAAGAACACGAACTTTGAAGATGATGAGCTCCACCCTCTAGCGGTATCCACACCTTGAACGAATATCAAGAACACTTGATCTTTGGTTGCTAGACCAAAACTGTGAAACACGTTTTCACAATTAATATGAACTATATGGAATTTTATTTGTGTATTATTTTGTTCTTCAATCTAGGATGTCTTAGAACAAAATAAAACTCTCTCCAACTCTTTGGAGACTTTCACAAAAGCTTGGTGCAAGTTCTGGCCGAATTTTGGTGTTTATATACAAGTAAGACCTATTCCAAATAGGAAACTTGTGTTTAAACCCGTCCAAAATTCTTTTCCAAATCAAATTAGAAAATCTGTCCCGACATGCATGTGCGGCCGCTCAAAACTATTTGTGCGGTAGCCCAAAACTGTGCGGCCGCCCAGCCCAGTTTGTGCGGTCGCACAACATGGTTCAGAAGGCCATATTTTCCATTTTAGTCCTTTTTAAGATTCGTTCTCTCGTGTGTGACCCTCTAGGATTATACTAAGTTGGCAATGGATTCAAACATGAAACCATAAGATATGATTAGGTTCTAGCAAACCGTCATACCTACCCAAATAGTATAACTTGATACAAGTTCGCATTCCTTTAGAATATGTCACAATCCCTTTGTCCACGATGTCTTTGAACACAAGTCATGGTCAATAAGTCAACTTGTTTTGTTCAATACTTTTCTCGATCCCGAATATGTTGATAATCCAAACGACATTGATCCAATCAATCCATTTGAGTTTGGCCAAACATTTCATGAACATCATTCCTTCGAGGGGACCAAGCTTGACATCTCTCTGAAGAGGGATAAATCTATTTAGCTTATTATTCTTCCCTACGTGAATCTGATTATGCCAATCATACCCTTTATGGCTACCTGTTTAAGGGTAACGTTTGAATATGTCAAACATAATCTTCATCAAGTGGAAGACTATAATAACTTCATGTCTAAGGATTCAAATGACATAACTAATATGAGATTTATATATGACATTGACCATGACATAAATCTCATACCGCGGGTCATGTCCAGTACCTTGTTCCAAACAAGTACCCATAAATCTAACATGATCATCCCATGATCATTTAGCCTTTATACTAGTGCTTAACAAGTTCTAGGGACGGAGATTATTATAAGCAAACATGAGCATTAATAATAACCTAAATATCTCTTCATTAATATGAATATAATGATAACACATACAACGTTTAACAATCGTGCCTAGGGCACCAACACCAATAGGCCGTTGGGCCTGCACGTGTCCCATGTAGAAGCAGCGGAAGTCAGGCCACCATAGATCGGTGCCTCTGATACCATGATAAAGTCTAAGGTTCCATCCCAAAACCAAATGGCAATGGGAGGAGTAGTCCAGGATCTCTATATAGTCAAGACATGGATTTTTAATTCCCAATGTGGGATAATGTCTCTAACAATCAGGGGGAAAAAAATCCTTCAAACCTATTCAGTTTTCTCTCCTCTCGTCACCAACTCCCTCTTTCTTCCTTCTTCTCCATTCACCAAATCTGCCATTAATCACCTTGTTCTCTTTTAATAATCTTTATTAATCAACAATACAATTATTGTAATTTCAACTCGTTGAGATTACAATAATTGTGTTGTTGATATTTTTCCTTTTTTGTTATGTAATAATTTCTCTCCATTGAGAGCGTTGTTATCTCTCCATTGTTGAGAGCCGTTGTTTTCTCTCTACTGTTGAGAGTCTATGTTTATTTCTTTGTTTGTTTGTTGTTTTTATGATTTTGCAATTGCGACGAATATCGCATTCATTCACAATGAAGTGGTTGTTATTGTTCTTGCTACAAAAAGATGTTTCGTGGATTTTGAGATGCTTGATGAGCGTTTTCTCGTTAACCCGGATTTCCTAGTATATCGAGTTCTCAACGCAAATTTTATCCGACGGGGGGGGGGGGGGTCTTAAATGCCAAATGGAGGCAGTGTCCAAGTTTGACTTGGAGTGAAATCCGATCGTATCAAGATTTGGATTGAAAAGGTGAGTGTTGTAGTATAAGTAATGTAACTTCTAATCATATTTGGAGTGAGCCTCTGGCCTTTGTGGAGTGCCATCTATTTTCTTATTATGAATGAAAGTGATTTTGTTGTTTGCTAAAAAAAAGTATTTTTCTTTATAAGACATGCTATTTTAATAAATGATTTGTCTATTTCTTAAAAATCTTTTTAACCTTACTTCAATATATTTTTATGTTTTAATTTCAAAAATTCTACACCCTCCGTTTCAAAAAATTGTTCCACTTTTTGTTTATGTTGTTATTACAAATGAACTTTGAACCAAAATATCAAGTTAATTTAATTATTATAATAAAATTTAAAATTTATAAGTGATATTATTGTTGATGTTGTCTTAATAATAAATATTTTATTAATATAACACACTGACTTATTATTTAAATTCATATAGTAACTATAAAAAAATCATTCGTAATTGTAAAAAAGAACATGAAATGTTAGAAAAAACGCGTTTTAGTGTAAAACGTGTTTTACGTATGCGGAGTAACATTTTTGTAAATAAACGAAACTTTTTTACAAGGCGCGGTGACATTGCTGTAAATAACTGGAACTTATAAAAACTCAGCAGACACTTTTCGACACTAAATGAGACAGTTTTCAATACTACATGAGACAATTTTTAACTCTATGGCAGACACGTGTTTTGAAACTTTCAAAAACTCACCAGCCACTTGTTGAGAATGTAAGAGGTATTTTTCAACATTAAAGGAGACACTTTTCAACACTAGGAAAGGCAATCGTACACTACCTCTAAAAGTGCATGTTTGAGTGTATAAAAGTGTTTGCTTGAATATTTATACGTGTAATATTACAACATGTATTTTATAATATTATAACAGGCACATGCTAATATTAGAAAAAATAATTATAAAAAACACATTTTCCCATATTTTAGTAAAACGCATTTTTCACTAGAACACAAGAACGACTAAAAAAATAGGGTTAATGACAATTTAGGGCCTAAACTCCAGGCGGTGCATCTAAAAGGGGCCTGGGTTTTTTTTCTCGTTAGATCAGGGCTCCAAATCAATTTTTTTTGGCAATTAGGGGATTTCTGACGGAATTCGTTAGAAAATTAGTTAAGTGACCATGTGCATGGCACGTGATTAACAGATCAGTTAGTTTGAACTGATATTTGCTATCAAGGGGTTTAAAGCAAATTCTTAAATTCAAAGGGTTAGAAAAACCAAATATCTTTCCATGATTAAATAATTATTTTTGACCAAAAATATTTAATTTTTTCTCTATGATCAATATAATTATTTAAAATGCCAAAATAATAAATAATTATCTTAAATAAATAATATGTATTTTTGTATTATTTTAATGCATAATTTATCATATTAAAATTTTAAGCAAATTTAACATAAATTTTTGTACAAAAAAATTAATTTAAATTTGATTTTTGCAAAAATATTTTTATGTCCTAAATATCAATTAACCCTTTTTATATATTAATTAATACAGTAAGTACTTTAAATTTAAATTTATGATCTTTTACAAAAATAATTTTCATGCCTATATGTTAATTAATCGTTTTAGACATACTTTAGTATAATTTTGACTTGTTGAGTTTTTCTTAATTTTTTTGAAACATAAATAAAAACTATTGTACATTAGTTACATGTACAATACCATTAAATGTACAATACCATGATGCACAAATTCATAAAAGTCAAACCCAACTCACCTTCTTCTACAACAACTCCGGCCACATCTTCGGCCAATTCTACGTCTACCCCCCACCATAAGAGAAACCCAACACCATCATCAACCACATTCTTACTCAAATTCAATACATGAGAAGGAGGATTTGGAGGGGGGGGGCTTCTTCTTCTCCAACGATTTGGGGAAAAATAAAAAACCCACCAACGGAGCAAAACCCGAATTAACCATCCCCGTCATCGACCTCTCCGCTCCCCGGTCAACCATCGTCAACGCCATCCGCAACTCCTCCTCCACACTCGACTTCTTCCAGATCGTCAATCACACCGTCTCCCAAACCGCAATCGACTTTATAATCTCCTCCATCAAATCCTTCAACGAGCAATCAACCAGAAATGGTGAAATTGGGGGAGGCGATTCCGGATATGTGTAGGGAGGCGGTGGCGGAGTGGGATTCAGAAATGGTGAAATTGGGGGAAGAGCTGTTGGGGATTTTGTGTGAAGGGTTAGGGTTAGAGACTGAGAGTTTGAAGGAGAGGTCGTGTTTGGGGGTTCGCCGAGAACTTTGACGGCTGCCGGAGTGTGTGCCGGAGGTGAGGAAAGGACAGAGAGAGAAATGGGAGACAGAGTGCGTGTGTATATATGTGTGCGTGCGTGTATATATATGTGTGAAAGAAGGGAGATGAAGGGGATATAATGTTTTTTTTTTTCACTCCCCCATACTTTTAAAACATATAATTTAACTCCTTAAAAGTTACTATGAATTCAAACTAACTGATCTGTTAATTACGTGCCATGCACATGGTTATTTAACTGATTTTCTAACGAATTCCGTCAGAAAGCCCCTAATTGCCAATTTTTTTTTTATTTGGAGCCCTGATCTAGCGGAAAAAAAAGCCAGACTCCTTTTTAGACACCCCTGGAGTTCAGGCCCTAAATTGTCATTAACCTAAAAAAAATATTGGGAACTAATATTTGAGCAGGAGGGAGTATTTGATAAGCTTTGCGAATTGCGACGATGAAAGAGAGGTAGAAATAAGAAAGAGGGGGAAAACGAAATGCAGACACTGAGGTCACCGTCGTCGGTGATAGTCCGGCGCTTCCGTTGCTTCACCGCCGGCACCTCTTCTCCTTCTTCAGCAGCCAAGAAGAAGAAAGTCGTCTTCTTGGGTTCTCCTCTGGTACACTCTCTTTCTGCTATTATTATCACATCTTGCTTTTCTCGAAATTGTTCATCTTAAGCAGAATTAATAAATGGGTAATTGCAATTATGCAGGTCTCTGCCTCTGTTCTTGAAACCCTTTTGAATGCGTCGTCTGCTGATGACTCCTTGTTTCAGGTATTGGACTCCACTTAATCTACTTTTGTCCAATTTTTGTTGGATATTGTTCTCCTTTTCTGTACACATTATAAATCGAAAATCTTTCCGTCCCTAAATGAGTGTCCATTTTCTTAGAATTTGTTGTCCATTCTTACTGCTGTTAGTACTATTTAACATTTGAAAGTATCATATTCCAATGCACACTTGCGATGATATGGTCTTTAAAATTTTAAAAATGATAGTTAGGGTGCTTATGTATATAGGCTACTGTAAGTGTTCAAATGTCAATGCTTTAGAAAAATGTTAACCTCAATTTGGTATGAACACTGGTAGTGTATTATCGTAATATTTTCAATTATGGGTTCGTTTTCTGTACTTCTGTCAGAATACAAGTTTACTTTACATGGATATGTTTATCTTCAAGTTATCCCCCACCCCCCCACCCCACACACACACACAAAAAAAAAGCTTGTTAATAACTCCTGATACTTGCAAATATGTTCTCCCTCCGTCTGTAAATGAACGTCCAGATTTCATTTTAGGGGACATTTCTGAAGATCCCTACATTTTATACAATTGAATGGCAAACATTCATAAATATTCTTGTAATCCACTTTCCAAACTTTTGGTTTCGCAAGTATAAAGAAACTAGTGAAAAAGACTTGGTAAAAAACATTTAAAGACAGTTTTTTTTTCTTTCAAAAAGACATTCATTTCGGGACAAAAATTTCTTAAATATGGAGATTGATTTAGGGACAGAGAGCGTATATGGTAATGTTAGATCATTTTCTTGACTGTTATCACATCCCTGCCTTCACATCCAAGTCTTTGAGAGTGTTCATGGTGCAATGAAAATTACTACTCCCTCTGTCCCTAAATGAGTGTCCATTTTTAGGTAATTTTTGTCCCAAAATGAGTGTCTGTTTTGATCATAACTTCGCCCCTAAATGTTTTTTTTTTGCGAATTTTTTTTCACCGCTCTCTTTATACTTGCAAAAACTAAATGTTTGTATAGAGGATTACAAGATTATATCTAAATTTTCCACGAAATTATACAAAAAGTTATGTCCCTTGAAATGAAATTTGGACACTCATTTAGGGACAGAGGTATTACTAAAAGAACCTTGGGAACTTTAAATATGGCAAATACTCCGTATATCTTTGGCTGGCATTGTTGATTATGTTTGTGATATAGGTTACAGCTGTTGTCACTCAGCCACCTGCTGGAAGAGATAGGGGAAAAAAGGTGATGCCTTCTCCTGTTGCACAGCTTGCTCTAGATAGAGGCTTCCCTCCTGATTTGATTTTCACCCCTGTCCGAGCTGGTGAGGTAACTCTTCCATCTCCCTTTACTTACTCTACTGTCTTATTCCTTCAGTTCTTCCCCGACATTAAATCTTTAAAGTGAACGTTTAATTCCTAAATTACGTATATGAGTTGGTTAGGAATAGGATGCTTGTATTAGTTGGATTAGATCCCACCTTAAAGTAAAGGTGAAAGGGAAATTTAGTACCCCTCCGTCCCAAAATGATTGACCATATTTGCTTTTGATCAAGAGCAAATTTGGCCATTTATTTTGGGACAGAGGTAGTATGAGTTAATATGCAACGATTTTATCTTTCTTACATTCATACATTTATATGATTCGCGTAATAACATATTATGAACCAATGCAGTCAGTATGTGACAGATTATTGGCCAGCCTATCTGCTTAAACATTTGGATCTTTTTTTTCCCCTTTCTTTCTTTCTTCCACGTACTTTTACTGTTGGTTATTCATTTACCATTTCAATATGTTGCAGGAACCATTCTTGTCCAACTTTAAAGCTCTCGAGCCAGAACTTTGTATTACAGCAGCATATGGGAATATTTTACCTACCAAGTTTCTGAGAGTTCCCTTATTGGGTTAGTAAGACCTTCCATTCAGTTAATGAATAAACTTTATATATCCCAAGTTGCTAGCATTTGATGAAGAGGCTTTAGTCCAAATATTGGGTTGTACCTTGAAGGTTAAGTCCTTGGTAGTTCTCATCATGCTATTGCTCTATACGATTTCAGGGACAGTAAATATACACCCAAGCTTACTACCCTTGTACCGTGGTGCAGCTCCTGTTCAGAGAGCTTTGCAGGTTCATTTTTCTTCAAGAAGAATAAAATTTATAAAAAATATTCAGTTTTTAGTTTAAGTTCATGCACTAGTTCCTTATAAGTTTAATGTTTTTACTAAACAATCTTCATCAGGATGGTGTAAAAGAAACTGGGGTGTCACTAGCGTTCACTGTTCGAGCACTGGATGCTGGTCCAATTATTGCTAACGAAAAAATGGACATTGATGATCATATCAAGGTAAGATACATGCTTAATTTCTATTCTGGTCCAAGCTTGTAGGAAGGGATTATATATTTTCTAGAAGCAGAAACGGATAGATAGAAAAAATCTCCAATATGTTTTATGAATGGCCGGTCTGTGGATCAAGCCATAAATACATAGATAAGAAGACATGATTGCTCTGAGTCAGTGAACATTTAGTTTGTTTTCCTAAACCACAAAACCTCCAGATAGAACTGTTTATCATTATTGTACAAAGGTTTAGTTTCAGTTTTAACCATTGTATTTTGGCCAGACTTCCATTTTAGCCATTATACTATTTTTCTTGCGCGAAAAATACTGTACTCTGAAATATTCGCCCCAGCCCTTAAAAGTTAACCTGTTAGTTTATAATGGATGAAAAACTTTAGTTATTCACACTTTCACCCCTCCATGTGAAAGTTTAGGGGGGTGGAAGTTGAGTAATAAAAATTTCTGTCCATCATAATCTAACAGGATTTAATATTTGGGGCTTGGGCGAACATTTCCCAGAGTAGAGTGGTTGTCGTGCAAGAAAATAAGTATAATGGTTAAAGTGGAAGTCTGTCCAATGTACCGTGGTTGAAAATCAATTTATTACAAATATTACCATACATGCCGCAATCTGTTTTCAATTAAACAATTAAAGAAATAAAAAGAATAAAGTCATACATCCCATTGTGACCCACTTTTTGCTTCTGGGAACTTATTTTTCCGACCAATCAATTGCATCTTTGTGCAGGCACCAGATTTACTGCAGCTGCTCTTTGATCAAGGTTTGTTAATCTTTGTACCCCTATTAATAGTTGATAAATGTCTACAGTACCTCTTATGCTTCTTCTTGGCTTCTCAAGTATTATCTTTCATTCTGTTTGTGTCTTTTACATCTGAAGATACATGATCTTGAGCTGTAAATTTGTTTTTTCCTTATTATTCCATTTATAGAATATAAAGTAATTGCTACTAGTGCATGTTCATATCACTTATGAGACACTTTGGCAGATGAACAAGTCTATGATATGCTTATAGCTGTTTTTGTTCTTTGATTTGTGCATGAAACTAATTTGCTCTCTCTCTCTCTCTCTCTAACATTCTTCTGATTTTTCCTTTTTGGAGAAGGTGTGTGATAAAGTGCCAAGAGAGGTACTTTGGTGGGCTTTAGCAAAGCCAGACATTTCAAAGAAATATATTGATATTATCAAGGACATGTATAATGGAGTTACTACTAGTGTACGGACTAGTGTTGGGAAGACAGAATAGTTCCCTATTAAGATTGGAGTGCACCAAGGTTCTGCGCTTAGTCCCTTTCTCTTTGCTCTGATAATGGACGAATTGACGAGGTCAATCCAAGATGATATTCCATGGTGTATGTTGTTCACAAATGATATTGTACTGATTGATGAGACAAAAGAGGGTGTTGAAAGTAAATTGGAGTTGTGGAGACATACTTTGGAATCCCGAGGTTTTAGACTGAGCAGAAGCAAGACTGAATATATGGAGTGTAAGTTTAGCAGAGTTGAAAGCACGGAGGCAGGTTGATCTCATTCGATGCCTCGATGGAAAGATTGTGCAATCTTCTGGTTTTTTTTTCGCTATCTTGAATATTATCCAAAAAGATGGAGAATTGGATGGAGATGTGGCTCACAGGATTAAAGCAGGTTGGTTGAAGTGGAAGAGTGCCACAGGGTTTCTATGTGATCGCGGCATCCCAATAGATTAAAGGGAAAATTCTACCGCACGACAATTAGGCCGGCACTGCTTTATGACACTGAATGTTGGATCGTGAAACAGTGTCACGTTCATAATATGAATGTAGCGGAGATGCGTATGCTACGATGGATTTGTGGGCATACAAGAAAGGACCGATTGAGGAATGAGGTGATCAGGGGCAAAGTAGGAGTTGCGCCCATTGAGGATGAAATGAGGGAGAATCGTCTAAGGTGGTTTGGTCATCTGAGACGGAGACCGAGTGATGCACCGGTTAGGAGGTCTGAGAGAAGTGATAAAATGGCGAGGGGTAGGGGAAGACCCAAGCAAACTTGGATTAGGGTGATTGAAAATGATATGAGTTTACTGGTATTAGATGAAAATATGGCGCTGAAGAGGCCGGAGAGAAGGGCACAAATTCATGTGTGTGATGGGGGTTGATTTTTTTTTATTATTATTATTTTCATTTTCACTATCTATTATATATTTATTCTATTATTATCACTATTCTTATTCTTATTCTTTTGTCTTCCCTTCTTTTCGTTTTTTTTCCCTGTTAATTTAATATTTTTTTTCTTCACGATGACATATGATGATTCATGTTAGCCGAACCCAAACTATGTTGGGACTAGGGCTTTGTTGTTGTATCCTGTATTCCTAAACATTTACTTTATCTTCTTTCTGACGTCCAGCCATTCTTTAGCTCATAAGTCCATTAAACTTTACTGGAGAAGCTATGTCATGTGTTATCATATACTGAGATTTAGATGGCTACTGATACCATCTTTCTTTCAGCATTCTGTATGAGTTGGATCGGCTATTTGTTGAGAGTATTTTATGTATATTTGTATATAGATGCGCAAATGGCTACCGGCATTTCTCTTTTACTAATACATCTTCTCGGTGCATTTTGATCCATTTATAAGTAGGTTCAACAGTCTAGTGGAAGCATCGCGCATGACAAATAGACATACTGTTTAGACTTTAGACATATTAAGCTACAATTTCCTGTCCACTTATATATGTAGGATCTAAACTTTTGATTGGTGAGCTTCCCTCTATATTTGACGGGTCAGCAATGTTGAAGGCTCAAACCCAGGATGATTCTAGAGCTACTTTAGCTCCAAAGGTATGTTATTTTTCACCTTCTGGTTTGACTCTAAAAGCATCAGTGAACCAAATCTGTAATACCATAGTATTATCTGCTCGTCAAGCATAACCTTCTGTGATATAATTGTGTTCAACTGTTCATGCATACATTGAGGAATTTGTGTGATGATTTGTAACTTCGGTATCTGGTTAATCAATAAGCTGGGAATCGTTTTCTTGTTACTCCCTCCGTCCCAAAATGAATGTCCAAAATTGCTCTTGATCAGGAGCGATTCGGACATTCATTTTGGGACAGAGGTAGTATCTTTTAGGCCTTTAAATGTCCGAAACTCGAAGTACTGCAGTAGAGATGAACTTTCCCGTAGCACCCAGTCTTTCTAGAAAATGAAAAAAAAAACAAAAACTGATGGGAATCATATTCTCCAATACAATGAGCAGGTAGCATTTGATGGTTAGACTATTGACTCCTTATTTAGCCCATGAACAAAAATTTATCGTAGGAAGCAGTCCATCACTTTTCTTCTTCTGTTCTTATTATAGTTACAGGCAATAGGAGATTCTGATTATAAACTTTAGCAGAGGCAAGTCTCTTCTTTAGGAGTTTCTTACCGTTTAAGTTTATGTTTTAACTTTTAATACTCCCTCCGTCCCAGAGTATATGTCCACCTTTCCTTTTTAGTCCGTCCTTGAGTAAGTGTCCACTTCCTAAAATGGCAAAGAATGTTTACTACTCATTCTCTCTCCTACTTTACTTTTATACTTACAACACCAATCAACTTACTATTCCCTACCACACCTTATCTCTTACCTTACTTTTCATACTTACAACACTTCCATCACTTCTTAATCTCCGTGCAAATGGAAGGGTGGACATATACTATGGGACGGAGGGAGTAGTAATTATCATTACTGTTATTATTACTATTACAATTGTTATTATTATTAGTATTACTATTATTAATAATTACTATTATTCAATTTAATTTAATCTTTTTTTTTTTTTTTTTTTTTTTTGCAACTGCTTAATGATATATAGCTCTGGCTATATTATCTTCCCAGTATTTGAGTTATTGAAAGTGAAAAATGATTCCAAAGTTTTCTTGACATATGCATTCTTTTGGCTTCTTGTCTATTGTGTGTACATTGCCAGAAAGCATTAAAAGTTGCCGGTTCATGCAGATAACCCAGAGGAATCATGGCTATCCTTTGATGAAGAAGCTTCAATCATCCATAATAAGGTATGCTCTGACGTAGTTTTTGTTCTTTAGACTGGCTATGTATTCATGACATACAAACTTTTAGGTCCGGGCATTTGCAGGGTGGCCAGGAACCCGAGCTAGAGTTGTAGTTTACGATGAAAAGAGTGATAAGGAAAACATTCTCGAGCTTAAAATTATCACCACTAGAGTTTATTCCGGTGACAATATTCAGGGCGGTAAAGTTGATGATGTGTTTTTCACAAAAAGCTCATTGGTACTCCCTTGTGGTGGGTGCACAGCACTTGAGGTGAGCAATCCTATAAGTTTAACTCGCAGTATAACTATATTTAGTGGCATCAATTAATTTATTAATTGTTTATATGGATGTCTGTTTCGAAATAAACTAAGATTTAGGAAAAGAAGTTTGAGTTTCTAATCCATTAATGAGCAAATTAAAGTTGCAGTTCTCACGTTTAAAATATAAGTTGCTTATGTCAGCACTCTCATGACTTTGTCAGGTATTGGAAGTTCAGCTACCAGGGAAAAAGGTGGTGACTGCTGCTACATTTCGGAATGGTTTGAGAGGTCAAAAGCTGAAGACACTGTAGTCGGATAGACACAGCTCATTTGCAGAAATGAACTTGTGAAAATGCAGTAAATTCCCTTCCCCTCATTATCATTTTCCCTCAGCCCCAAAATGAATGTCTGTTTTCTAAAAAAAAAACCGTCTCGATTTCTTTCAGAAAAAAATTAAAAAATTAAAAAAATCGTCTCGAAATGAATGTCTGCTTTTACTCCCCCCCCCCCTTTTAATTGTTTCATTATACTTGAAAAAAAAAAAAACGTTTATAATTTTCTCAAATGTAAAGTATCTCTCAAATGAAAAGTAGACATTCCTTTTGGGACGGAGGGAGTAGTATATACTCCCTCTGTCTTTTTAGTCTGTTCACTTTTGGTCAACGGGAGTAAACTTTGACCAAACATTTAATGTCAATCTAACTAACCTAATGAAATTTTAAAAATTATTATTGATAAATTAAACGAATATTTATCAATTACAGTTTTTAAAATTTTATTAGGATGATTAGATTGACATTAAATGTTTGGTCAAAGTTTACTCCCATTGACCAAAAGTGAACAGACTAAAAAAAACGGAGGGAGTATGCTGTACTCCCTCCGTCACTTAATAAGTCTCATAGTTGATTTTTTAATGTCTATAAGGAATGTGCTTAACTTGTTTGTACATTGCTTGTACCATGTTAAAATCACAACAACAACAACAAAACCTTCATCCCAAAATGGTTTGGGGTTGGCTAACATGAATCGCCAATGAAAAATGAGAAACAATGAGAAAGTGAGATGATAAAAATGTACACACACACGCACATATATAAATCGAACCCCATGCACATGGATTTTTCTCCAACTCCCCCATATTCAATTCCATTTCTTCTCAAATTCCACGTAGGCCCACATCGCTTTCAATCACTCTTATTCACGTTTTCTTGGGCATTCCTTTACCCCTCACCATCTTACCACTTCTCCATTTTCAGGCTTTCTAACTGGTACAGTAAGATTAATTCCTTATTTAGAAATGCGACACTTATTTTGGGACTGACCAAAAAAGAAAAAGCGATACTTATCATGGACGGAGGAGGGAGTATATATAATTCTCAGTATATAACTTTTAAAGATCTCAAGTGCTTACTTGGCAAAATCTATCATGTTTAGCAATTTCGGAAACCACTTAAAAATATTTAAAGATCAAATCTCACTAGCAAAATAATTGACATTTTCACTTGATCAAAACGCTTTATCAATTATGTGCATTAACTGGTATGATTCACGTGTTGTTAAAACGTTTTCTGGATGTGTGTTCCTGCAGGCAAGTTTGGGAAGTGATTGCTTTTGCACCATAAGAAAATGTTAGCCACTTCAGTCACAAATTGCATACGGACTTGAAGTATAGAACACTGTCAGGGTAAGAGCTTGTGCACATTTGCCTGCTTTAATTTTTCTGAAGCTGCAGACTTCTGATTGGTGCCAAATATCATGATTAATTCATAATTTCTTTTTTCTTAATAGAAAAGGTCATTACTGCATGTTTAAATTAGTTTGTAATGTTACTGGAACAATATTCAGAAATGGAGGACCAGTTGTTAGTTAAAGTGTTGAATACTCCCTCCGCCCAAAATAATCTTCATATTTGACTATTCAAACTTTTTAAGGATATGAACACTTGCTTCACTAGTCATGTTGTGTTTATGCACATTTGTAGAACTGGGAAGAACTTTTTGGGACAATGAAAAATTGTTAATGAGAAGATCATTTCGGGACAGAAGGAGTATTTGCTAAGCTACATATAAACTCGGGGCCGGGGGGGGGGGGTGGGCGAACACGCATTATGGATTACGGCCATCTCCAACTGTCAGTAAGAATGGGGCTTCTATGAGATGGACCCGCAACAGAAAGAATATATTTGAAAGGACTATGCTAAGTACGTAAAAATCCCGTGACCAAAAAAGATGATAGCTTTCTCTATAAACGATTGATTTGGTGGAATCATCAACGGTTTATAATATTGAGCGTTATTTTTGGAAGTTTGTGCGCCCCTCTCCCACCCTACTTCAGGGGGGCCGTAGATTCATCCAAAAGTTAATATGGGCCGTTGGTTTTTAAGGACAGTTGTGCATTTAAACTGCATGCGCCCCAATTTCATAATTTTGGTTGACGAGTATTAGAAAGAATGATTTGTCCTAGCGCTTGTCGTTATGATCGCGTGTCGTGTTTGTGTGCACCGGGGAGGTGTATGGCGTCAACTCTGCGCAGCAAGAGTCTTGTGTACTTTCCATCATGATGTTAAGCATTTGATGCTCTTAGATTGGAAAATCAAATGATTATACTCACTCTGTCTTATAATAAATGTTGTTGTAGATGGTTTATCAGTATTATTAAAAATTATGTTTAACTTATTTGTACTTTGCTTGTACCGTGGTAAAGGTAGTTTATTATTGAAGAAAAGTAGTTTCGTGTGGTGATTGACAGGAGGAGTTCAACATCAAACCTTTTCCTTTATCATCATTACATTTCCATTATTTCTTTCCCATTACCCCCACACCCCCCCCCCCCCTCAAAATTGGTTACTACTCCCTCCGTATTTATTTATCGCTACCAAATAAGAGCGCACGAGGATTAAAAAAATATGTTGGAAAAGTAAATATTGTGAGTGGGTAGAGAGAGAAAATAAGTTAGTGGATAGTTGTTGTGAGTAGATAGAAGAGAGAAAAGTGAACATTTTTGGTAAGTAGCAATAAGTATGAGACGCCAAAAAAGGAAATAAGTAGCGATAAGTATGAGACGGAAGGAGTAAATATTTGCTGGCTGTCCATCCAAATAAGTGGGACCATTTCATCACTTTTCCTCACAAGGAGTTCCCTTCCCTCTGCAAAATCTAGTGTGATAATTGTAAAGTTAAAGATTCTGCTCAACAGCTCAAGGTCTGTTTTTTTTTTTTTTATAAATACTTTTATTATCATTACAAAAAATGTTTGAGCGTGTCTAAAGATGGTCCTAGGGTACCCACCTTTGGAAGGTAAAGTCGAACTGTTGAACTGTTGTTGTTCAAGGAAAATTGACATTGCCCTTTTATTCGTTTTACAAAACGAATGTTTATTTTTATTTTATCAAAATATATCTGAAAATTTATTTTGGGACGAACGTATTACAAGATAATTTTTTGTTTTTTAAAAAAATTAATTTAAAATGTACATAGCTTACATAGTTTTTAACTCCAGAATCTTTTCTTGCTTAATTGGTTGGGAAAGGACACTACACATTGCATAGACAATTAACAAGGATGCAAAAATACTCGTTTCAATATATTTTATTTTTTAATCTTTGATATGATTTAAAATGATTAATTATTATTCATAGTATTTGAAAGTAAGAATGTGCTTTTCTATTCAACGCATTTTAACTAGGAAGTACCAACTCGGCATTTGATTTTCATTTTTATATAAAAAGTTGTGATTCAATCCTCAATAAGTACACTTTTTAAAAATGTCACTTTTATGCTAAAAAAAAAAAGTGTTACTTTTATAACGGATTAGGGCATTTATTAAAAAAACTCACGTATAGAAAAAAAAAAAAAAAACTAATCTGCAAGTATATTATTTCTCCCGTTTTTGTAAGAACAAAAATTTAACTAACGTAGTTTTATTGTTTTTTTTTTGAAAGAATGTAGTTTTATTGTTAATGTCACAAGATGGAATATGATGTGAAAAGAATTACTTATATTGTGAGGCTACTTTATTTATATGAAGTTCACCTATGGAAATACTTTTATTAGAAGTACTAGCTGATGCCTGTGCGTTGCACGGCGTTTTAAGTTTATTAACTAAAATGTTTTTTTTTTTTTTGAGTGTAATGATATTAATTTCTTACAAAGCAGACAATTGTTATGAATCCCTTTTAATAAAAATACATACTCCGTATTCATTCTCCGTATTGATTTAAAGATTGAATAATATTTTTAAAAAATTATAAAAGCTTCATCATATAAACAACATAAGGAAAATTTGCTAGTTTAGTAATAAAAAGAAAAATTAATTATTAACATGAAAATATAATTTCAAAAAAGAAATAATTAAATAGAGAATGTTCACTGTATGATGATGACAATTAAATGAAACGTGAGATCTTTAAATTGAAAAAGAGGAAGTAGCATTTAAATATATTCAACACTAAAAGAATAAAAACTTATCCTCAAATATTAAAACTGAAATATCGCATTACTACGTTGTGGACTTGTTTTATTAATTAATTTTATGGACAAATATTTGATACAATAATTTTGCATGTTATAATTGGCATCACATACACTAAAAAACATACACCTTTAAGTTTGAATTTTAAAAAGTCCATGTAAATTGGTCAAGTTTAATAATTACAAAAAAAAGAGAGGAAGAAGTTAATTGCAAGAGGAAATAGTCGGTAAACATAACATCACAAACGTATATTATAATTATATTTTTAATGCATGTGAGCAATATAATTTTTAATTGAGACATGTAAATTGGTTAAATTAAATAGTAATTAAAAGAAGTAAATTGGAGGTAGTAATTGTGAGAAGTTAGTAATTAATGCGGATAATTAATTACTCTATTTGCAACTAATTGTAGTAACAAATTAGTATTTAAATGGTTTTCCTTTTGGTCCTTGATGTACCTAGTTGCAGGATAAAGTGGTCCTTAACCTATTTTAGTTTTCCTTTTGATCCTTGATGTACCTATTTGCAGGACAAAGTGGTCCTTGACCTATTTTGGTTTTCCTTTCGGTCAACAAGCCATGTCGACGATTTTAAGGACCACTTTGTCCGGCAAATAGGTACATCAAGGACCAAAAGGAAAACTAAAATAGGTTAAGGACCACTTTATCCTGCAACTAGGTACATCAAGGACCAAAAGGAAAACCAAAATAAGTTAAGGACTAAAAGGAAAACAACTCAATAGGTTAAGGACCAAATAGGTGCTTAACTAGAACGTGGTTTTGGAGGGAACATTTTTCATCAGAAACCGCCATGTGGCGTGGATGATGTCAACGATTTCTGTTTTAGTATTAGTATATAGATAGATAGATATCCTATTTAAACAAAAATAGAGTGTAGATATGATTGGAGCACATTATTTTGGTAAGAATAAACATAAAAGAAGACAATGAAATACTAAATTGGGAGGATCGCTTATAATAACCCTGAAAGTTTTTGGATAGAGAATCAAGCTAAAGAGGCAATTATTGTGAGTATTTGATTAGTTTAATAAACAAAAAAAATTAAAGGCAAAGCCACGCCCATTGAACCAAAATGAAAGCAAACACAAATCACTTTACACCATTCTCGTTCACTAATTTACACTTCTTTGCAACTACTCCCTCGGTCATGAGTATATGTCGACCCTCTCATTTACACGGGACTAAAAAATAATGGAAGTGATGTAAGTGTTGTGAGTATAAAAGTAAAGTAGGAGAGAGAATGAGTGAGAGGGAATAGTAAGTTGATTGTTGTTGCGAGTATAAAAGTAAAGTAAGAGAGAATGGGTGAGAGGAATAGTAAAGATTCTTTACCATTTTTGGAAGTGGACATATAAAAAAGAAAGATGGACATATACTATGAGACGGAGGGAGTACATTATTTCAATTTCACATTCCCATTGTTTGTCCAAATTTTCATGCGTCAACTTAATTAATTTCATATCAAAGTTTAATTAGTCTTTCAAATTACATAATACTCCCTCCGTATCACGTGAATTGAGACAAAAAAAAAGTACACAATAATTAAGAGAAAGTAGTGAATGTGTGGTGGAAAATGAAGAGAGAGAATGAGTGGGGTAAATAGTAGTGTTGGTTAGATAAAATGAGTGATGGAAAATGAAGAGAGAGAATTAGTGGGGTTAAATGGGTGGGGTTGGGTGAATATAAAATATTAAAAAGTTTTCCATTTTTGGCAGTCTCAATTGAGGTGAAACGGACGAAAAGAAAAATAAGTCTCAATTCACATGAAACGGAGGGAGTATAAACTAATCCCAGAAAATGAACCTATTTGAGATGAAAAGATTGTACTCCCTCGTCCAGAAATGATTTTTTAATTTACAATTTTAAATTGTCCCAAAAGTTCTTCCTGTATTTACAATTTAGGCTTAAATATGTATAAATACAGCATAACTAGTGAAACAAGTGTTTGTATCCTTAAAAAGTTTGAACAGTCAAATGTAAACATCATTTTACAAACAAGTGGGAGTACGACCAGTAATACTATCACTTTATGTAAAAGATGCATTGGGCACTATATATGCAGCTTGTATAAATACCAAACTTTAGACTGCATTTCATCAACATACCCTTTCACACCAAATTCCTCTCTCTCTCTCTCTCTGAAACTTTGCTTTGTGGGAAGTAGAAGCAACATAAAATGGGAGCTCTTGACTATCTGTCAAACTTTTGCACTGTGACAAGTACAATTAGGAGTAGAAGGAAACCAATGCAGGTACTGCCTCCTAAACTCTCTCTCTCTCTCTGTATGTATTTATGTATGTATTTATGTATGTAATGTTGTTTGGAAGATAAAGACTGAAAAAGGGTTTGTTTTATAGACAGTTGAGATCAAAGTCAAAATGGACTGTGATGGATGTGAAAGAAGAGTCAAGAACTCTGTTAAATCCATGAAAGGTAATTCTACTAACACTCCCATATATCATATGTCACACACACTTTTAGCAAATTTGGAACCCTGCTCCGCTACAGTCAACACTGGTGTCTTAATTTCTCTAGCTTATGAATTGTTTGGTTTCAGGTGTGAGGAGTGTGGAGGTTATCAGAAAACAAAGCCGTGTAGTCGTAAGCGGATACGTAGATCCAAACAAGGTGCTAAAGAGGGTTAAAAGCACTGGGAAAAGAGCTGAATTTTGGCCATACATTCCGTACAATTTGGTCAGTTATCCCTATGCAACTCAAGCATATGATAAAAGGGCGCCTTCCGGATACGTCAGGAACGTCGTTCAGGCTGTTCCGGCCCCTAATGCTACGGATGAGAAGATTACACATATGTTTAGCGACGATAATCCTAATGCTTGTTCCATTATGTGATCATGTAATATGAGATAATACACTATATTATTAATTTGTATTGTTAATTAATTTCCTTTTATTTTAACATGCCAAGAACTTTTAGCTTTGGTATTGTAATGTATGTGTCATGGCTCATGACAAAATGAGAATATTGTAACTTTCATGGGAGGCTAATGTATAGTTAATGAATAATACCAGGGGCACAAAATCTTGCTCACAAAATCCTAAGTGTAATGATTTTATTGGTGTTTTTAATTTGAGTGTGGCGGGTCTATTATCGATGCAACCAATAAAATATCGCCACCTCATGTTGTGTGCAAGATTTTGTGCCCCTAGCATTGCTCATAGTTAATAAATTAAATGGTTCTAAAATAGATTACTTTGGGTAGGGCCGGTCTTGTAAAATTAGGTGCCTAAGCCAACTTTTTATTTGAGGGCCCTTTTTAAGCCACTCCTAAATACTCCTTCCGACTCGGTCTCAGGTTCTTAGTTTGACTTTACACTGAGATTAAGAAAAAGTAAATGTTGTGAGTATGAAAAAGTAAGTAAGAGAAAGTAGGAGAGATAAAGTGGGAAGAGATTTTTTGTTGTGAGAATGACAAGTGGGTCCCATG
This sequence comes from Campanula takesimana, assembly GCA_026119855.1. Lineage (NCBI taxonomy): Eukaryota > Viridiplantae > Streptophyta > Magnoliopsida > Asterales > Campanulaceae > Campanula > Campanula takesimana. The sequence continues at coordinate 138,128 of JAOWBW010000086.1, forward strand.
GTCCATTTTAGGTAATAAAGCAACTAAGAACTTTAGGCTGGGACAGACCAAAAAGAAAAGTAAGAACCTTAGGCTGGGACGGAGGGAGTAGTAGTTAAGTTGATATTTTTGGGATTGTTATAATTGAAAAAAAAAAACTATAAAATTCTAATCATAAAATTTGGGGCAAATTGCAATTTGGTTCCTGACATTTACATAGGTTTGCAGTGTTGCTCCCAACTGTTTAATTTCATAATTTGGTATCCCAACATTTACATTTTTTTGCAATGTGGCTACAAAATTAACACCCAGTTAAAATTATAACGAAATGACACCCATGTGACTAGCACATGTCTTTTAAATGGATAAAATGGTCATTGAACTGTATTTTTAATAAGATCATCACAATTTTTTTTTTTTTGTGTGTGGCATAAATACCCTTTCCACTTAAGATAAAGTATTCAGTTTTAAAGTTGTATGTCTTCTCTCTCTTTTCTAGCTTAATTATTTTATGAATTAATTTATTGAATTTGCTGGTTTGATTATATTAGATATTAATTTCATTCCAAAACAATATAACAAATTAAATCGTAAAAATTCTTTCTTATTTTAATTTGTTTCATTTGGACTAAACATGTATGTCTCTTTCCAATTTTAATTTGTATAATTAAATTTAAAAGAAAAAAATACTTTTGTATCCTGCCATTTGCAACACTAAGATCATTACTTATTTTCTTTCACTTGAAGAAAAATATTGAAGAAAATTTATTTCACTTCAAAAACGCTTAATAAATTATCGTAAATGAGTCTGCAACATTATTTTGAGTTATAATCTAACATAAAATGTACTTATATATATTTAATTGTTTTTTACGAAATATTTCTAATTCCTAATTATATAATTTTTAAAGTATTTTAGTTTATTTTTTATAATTAAAATAAAATATTAAATTATGGTTAGAAAAACGTAAATTATAAGTACAAAATAAAATATATATATTCCCAATATTAATTTAATATATAGTATTTTTTAAACTACAAAATGAATACGGTAAATAACAAAAGAAAACCTCACATGAGCGGCATATGGCCTCTTGAGAATGACCATTTTGTCCATTTAATAGACATGTGCTAGTCACATGTGTGTTATTTGGTTAGAATTTTAACTGGGTGTTAGTTTTGTAGCCACATTGCTAAAAAATGTAAATGTTAGGCCACATATTTATAAGTCAGGTATAGTTTTATGGTATTATTATTAAGGATGAGAGAGGGAGAGAGTTGAAGCCATTTACACATGAAGACAGAAGGTTTGATATGAAATGACTCTTTTTTTTTTTTTTTTTTTTTTAAATTGGGTTTTTATTAATTGATAATGCCAATGAAGGCTACAACTGAGCCTATAATAGGCTAACACAAATGCCATGAAATGACTCAATTATATTAATGATAGGAGGTAGAGGTACATATTTATAGAGTTTACAAAGAGAATATTCTAAAGTTTATTCTCAATCTATACAATTCAAAACTTCTAATTGATATACAATATCTCTAACTATGGTAACAAGATAAATAAAAAATATTTACTTGAGAATAATATATTCCTAATAATTATTGTAGCCTTCATAGAATTATGAATTAATAAATAAATAAATAAATGAAAAAATCCTCTGCAAATTTGGAGCGCGAGAGTGCACTCGAATGTTGTCAACTGCCTAAATTCTTTCTCTAACAAATGTATATATGCCCTCTGTTGGTGAAAGTATGAGAGAAGATAATCATGCTCTTAATATATTAATATATTAATTTTACGGACGGAAACCGACTGTTGTGTTTTAGACTGCACTGAACTTCTAATCTCTCCTTCCATATATAATCTCCCTTTTCTTTTTGGTTTAATTTGAAAATAAAGGTGATTATATTTTAGAAAGGGAATTTCAAGAAGGTAAACCAGCAAAACATAAACAGCAAAAAGTTTGATAAAGTTGAGAAATGATGATCTTTTTGATGAGACGAAGGAAAGGGTAGTTATTGTACTTATTTTATCATCTTTTATGTGCCAAAATTATGTTCGTTGACGTGGTAATTAGTTTGGCAAGTCACAGAAATTTGTAGACTTATGGGTTAGCTTATACTATATGAATATCCAAACCGACATTCGTAAGTCGTAACTAACTAGTGTCATTTTCTAGGAAATGACTTCAACTACGAGTATATAAAACCCATAGTCTTGTTAGAGACAATTATCACACATCGGGAATTAACTAGCCAAGCATTGACTATATAAAGATTCTGAGCCACTCCTCTCATAGCCAATTGGTTTTGGGATGGAACCTCAGACTTTGAAAGATTTGTAGCTAGGATTGTTTTCTTGAAATGACCACTTGTCAGGACACTTGTCGGAATAAATTAAAACACGAATTAAACACATCTATGCTTATAACTTCCCTTCTTCATGATAATCAACCACCCCAAAACAACCACCATCTTCTTCTTCTTCTTCTTCTTCTCCATCTCCATTAATTCTATCAATTTTTTTTCATTTTGTTGTTCATTCTCGTTGTACACATTCAACAACACAATTTTTGTAATCTCAACTTTTTGAGATTACAAACAATTGTGTTGTTGATTTTTTTTTCTTCTAGTTTTTCCCTTTTGTTGTATAATAAATTTCTCTCCTTTGTGAGAGCTGTTGTATTCTCTCCTTCGTGAGAGCCTATGTTCTTTTGTTTTTGTTTGTTGTTTTTTCATGTTAGAATGTCGATGATTCTTGCATTTTCACACAATGAAGGGGATGCCAATCATCTTACTGCACAAGGATGGTTCACGGATTTTGAGATATCTGGTGGGCGTTTACTTATCAACCCGAATTCTGCATATCAAGGGCTAAGCGCAAAATATTACCGGGAGGGAGATTTTTTAAATGCCGGATTGAGGCAGTGTCCAAGTTTGACTTGGAGTGGAATTTGTACGTCTCAAGATTTTGATCGAAAATATCGTTGTTGTATGTTAAGAAATGGAACCGATATTGTTATTCGGGGTGAGCCTCCGGTCTTTGTGGAGTGTCGTCTCTTTTTAAATTGTGAATAAAATTGAATTATCGTTTGCTCAAAAAAAAAAAAAAAAACACATCTATGCTTGCTGGAAAACTTTCATTAATCAAAAACTTGCAAAATACAAGTTGTAGAAAACGATTACAATGAAAGAAATAAAAATAATAAAAAGACTAAATGAGTTCTAGACTCCTAGAACTAATCAAACACAAAAACAACCTTGAAGAATAAAAAACTTAGATCACCAAAGCTTCAAGGTCAAAACAAACTGCAATATGTGTTCTTAATACAAGAACAATTGCAAAGATCTTGAAGACTATGAAGATCTTAATCATGAACTAAATTCAAGGACAAGAAGAACTCTTTATCAAAACTCTATTTCTCTCTTCAAAACACTAAGAATCCGTGCACGAGAATGGCTGAATTCATCTTCATTTATAACTGCTCCATTTCCTTGATTAATAAGAATCCTACCTAACCTAAAATACAAAAGATAATTACTAAAAATAAAACATTAATTGGTTAGTCAAATAAATCACAATAATGATTACCCTACAATAAACTATTCCTAAAATAGATACTACTATATCCTTAAATAATTCTAATCTAAATATATACAATATAAAATATACAAACTAAATTAAAATCAAATACAAATCAGAAATACAAAAATCAAAAAGATAATCAAGAGTGTTTTATACTCTTTCAGACTTTATCATGATATTAGAGCTGACCCGTTACATGTGCAGGTCCAACGGCCCACAATGTTGACTATATAAAGATCTTGAGTAGGTACCATGGAAAATATTGCTTTTCATGTCTCACATGGTTGCTTTTAATTTGGACGGTAAAAATTTAATAAAAGTCATTTAGATTTTTTTTAAGTCCCCCACCCATATCAGTTGCTGATTTGAAAAAAAAAAATACAATTTAAGTCGTATGTTCCATTCAACTGTATTTCAGTCTGATGACTCGATAGCCTTGACACTCAATCCATAGACTAACGTGTTGCCTCAAGATTGTGCATGTATACATGTTGCCTTTTTTTTTTTTTTTTTTTTTTGAAAATTATTGGTAAAGGGTAAGAAAATTTGGGATGAAGAAGATGTTTAAAAAAAATAAAAAAATTACCCACGAGGTTTTTTCTGTTATTTTTTTTTTTTTCATAAAAATGGTTATATGATGATTTTATGCAGTTGTTATACCCACGCAATTTGAAATTTATTCAGTTTATTTAATTGGAAAGCCAATTTCTTGGATTAAATCTTTTCTAAACTAAAGGAATAAAGGATGGGGTAGTTCAAAGGAAGGCAAAAGGAGGGGAGGAAGGATGGTAACAAGTCAAATAAGCATAAACTGTCAAAAGGAGATTCAAAAGCTACACATGAATTAATTCACAAAGTTTTTTTCTTTCTTTGTTTTAGAATTAGATTCTTATTCCAATCCCATTTTGATGGAACTCTATTAATCAAAAGGCCAAAATGCACCCAAAAAAATAAAATAAAATAAAACCCTCAATTATGGTCAGATTGAGTGTAAATTTTGAAGGAAGAAAAACAGCGTATAAAATCCTTTCCTTTTATGTTAATTTAATTGATTTACATTTCTATTCTTAATGGCCGTTAAATCATTTTGATCATGAAAATAAATTTAATGTAGAAAACATTCATATTTTTCTTTTTATTGCTGGTGTGGGTAAGATTCTGTATGTAGACGGTTGTCGTGCTTTGGAGGACTAGGGGTCCTTTTAGCTTGAACGCATAATATGAAGAACATGTCCCTTAACTTCTAAAAGAGGCAATATAATCATACTAAAAGATGCAGAAATTCTCTGCATGATTGACTAGCAATCACTCACTCCCAAGGTTATGTGGCATTTGGCTAGCTAATTAAAGTGCTTTGTGAATCTCTAGTAGGGATGGCCAAACCGAACCGGAACCGGAAAACCGGACCGGAGAAGCACAGAACTGGAGCGAACCGGCGAATAAACCGGAACCGGAACCGCCATTCATCCGGGCCGGTTACGGTTCACATAAATGGCGAACCGGACCGGAACCGGAACTGGACCGAAAATCCCTTGTTTTTCAATAATTTTAAAGGGGGGACCGGAACCGGTGTAACCAAGGGCCGGTTACGGTTCACCTATATGCCGAACCGTAACCGGGCCCGGAACCGGTTTTGGCCATCCCTAATCTCTAGTAGCACTCCCTCCGTCTCAATTTAAACTTCAAAAAAATTGAGTTCAAGAATTAAGAAAAAAATTAAAGTGATGTGTTGTGAGTGTAGATGGTTTGGTAGGAGAGAGAAAGTGTGGTTGGAAATAGTTAGTGTGTAATTGTTGTGAAATCCGTTGGACAAGCAGATTCACATCTCAGCACCGTGATGCAATCATATCACATCTTGTATGACATGTGGGGCCCACAAATAAAAAATAAATATTCCTTTTTAAGTTTTGAAGTTTAAAATTGGATACCCAAAATAGAAATTTATAAAGCTTAAATGGGACGGAGAGAGTATTCTACTGGGGGTTTTTCTGCTCATTCTAAAAGAAAAGCACGATTAAGATTTGGAACCGAAGCAGTAATATGGTAGCAAGTCAATTCGGATGGAGTTATTTTCTCATATATGTTGAGTTGATGAGATTTGTTAGATAATTGTTCATTCAATAATAAGTCGAATAGGGCGATACAAGCTCATTTTAACCTATCGCCAAATGCTGGAATAAATTAGTTGCTGCAACAGTTCCAAATCTACAATATCAAACATTTTAAAGCACATATGGATTACTTTTCCTTTTCAATCTAACTAGTATGAATGGGGAAAGATTACCATTGATCAAGGAAGAAAAAGCTAATGAAAAAGTAATCCCCATTACCACTTATAAATACACCGTTAATTAAACTATGCTTTTTGCCAATATCTTGATCAGTTAAGTAAAATATCAATGTACAATCCTATAATATTTAGACCGTCCGTGAATTCGGGGTTTGATTTGAATTTAGTGACGTGGGGGTAATATAATTAATTGGCTTATAGTATATGGTTGGCGGTTTTGGAGATCACATAACAACACTGAAAAAGTGGAGATAGTATCTTATCCTAATCTTAGGTTTTGCAAATAGTCACCTTCTTTGGAGACAATTTTCCACACAATATATACCCCCTTTAATCTTGGGCAACATTTCCGGGGTGGTGGTCGGAAGATGATACATTTACACTTGGTGTATAGAAAGATTCTATACACCACCAATAATGTGTGACACATGTAGATTCTTAAACAGAAAATTACCATAGGGTCCCCCATCCTAAAGCTAATTACCACCTAGTCCAACCTAATATTTTCATCTACCATCTAGTCCAAGCTAATATTCTTATTTACCACCTAGTCCATTAAAATTATTATATAAGAGTTACAAAAATTATTTTTTTCATTTGTCAAACAGCAGTCAAACTCTTATAACTAACACATAATTATCATATAAGAGTTACAAAAATTATTTTTTTCATTTTTTTTACAAAAAAAAATAATATTTTTTTTTGGTCAAACTTGGTCAAACAACAGTCAAACTCTTATAACTAACACATAAGAGTAAAAAAAAAAAAATCACATTTTCCATTTTTTTACAAAAAATAACATTTTTTTTTTGTCAAATTTGGTCAAAAAACAGCCAAACTTTATTACTTACACATAATTATCATATTAGAGTTACAAAAAATATTTTTTTTCATTTTTTTACAAAAAAATAATGTTTGACAGTAGTCAAACTCTTATAACTCACACATAATTAACATTTAAGAGTTGAAAATTTTCACTTTTTTTATTTTTTCAGAAAAGAAAATTAATATTATTTGGTCAAATTTGGTCAAACTCGGTCAACCAGCAGTCAAACTCTTATAACTTACACATAGTTAACAGATAAGAGTCGAAAACTTTCACTTTTTCCAATTTTTTAGAAAAAAATAAAAATATTATTTGATCAAATTCGGTCAAACTCTTATTATAACTAACACATAATTAACAAATAAGTGTCAAAAAAAATCATTTTTTTTTCATTTTTTTAGAAAAAATGAACAATATTATTTGGTCAAATTCGGTGAAACTCGGTCAAACTCTTATAACTAACACATAATCAACATATAAGAGTCGAACATTTTTACTTTTTTCATTTTTTTAGAAAAATATAATAATATTACTTGGTCAAATATGGTCAAACTCAATCAAATCTAACACACGTTATTTTTTCTAACGAGCATTAATTTATTTTAATAGATGTTAATAATTTATGTTAACAAAATTAACTTTTGTTATCTCCATCATCTTCCCAAACCCAACATCCACCCCACCCTTCGCAGCCCACCACCGCCCCCATCACCACCGCCACAAACCATCACAACCAATCACCACTCCACCCAACCAACTCCACCATTTTTTATCCCGGGAAATTTTCGCCAGTTTTATTCCGATGTCCACATCTCTTTCTATGCTGAATATCTGTCAGATCGCTCCGGTCAGATTGAGCGCCTAGGTGTTTCGAACATAACCCAGAAATTTGAAGTCGATCCAACGGTTAATAAATCCAGAATTTGATTTTTTCTGGTCCGACTGGGTTTGTTCGCTAGTTTTTTTTTCCCGATGAATCGATCTCCCTATCCGGTGAGTAGCTTTCAGATCGCTCCGGTCAAAATGAGCGCCTAGGTGTTGCGAACATACCCCGGAAATAAAGTCGATCCAACAGTTAACGAATTGGGAATTTGAATTTTTCTAGACCGACTGGGTTTGTGGCGATTTTTGATTTAGCTACGTTTAATGCCCGTTAGAAAAAATAACGTGTGTTAGAAAAATTTAACGACTGAATAAAATGTTGGTTAATTTTGTATATAAAACAATAGTACGCATCATACATTTTGTGTTTCAATAGTACGAGTGTCAAATTGATGTTGGGGCCATAGTACGAGGGGCAGAAAAGCAGTTTACTCGTGTATGGGAAATTTGGATCTCAGCCCAACTCCTTATCTGGTATTTGGTCTGGGCTGGGATTTATGTGTAATAAAATCTCACACTGGGGGCCTTTGGGGAAAATTCCTATTTTATTTATGGTGTATACATACACCAAGTGTAAGTGTAGCCTTTTTGGTGGTGGTCCTGCCGTCCAGTGGTGTGGTATCGCGCGTATGGATATGCCACTTTTTCCGTGCCATTTTCGGAAGATGTACCGACACGGGGGAGCGAAAGAGTTTGAGATTTAGGCTCTGTTTGTTACGCACCAGAAAATGGGAAGAGTATTTTCGGAAAATGGTTTTCCCATTTTTCTAAGTAATAAGTCATTTTCCGGAAAATGTTAACTCACTCCCTCACAAACCCAACTCCGTATACAACCCCACGCTATCCACTCCACCTCCAACACCACCCCTCCATACATCCTATCCCCACCCCCACCCTCCTACCTTACCTTCCCTCCCCCTCCCCCACCACCCACCCACCACCTTCCAAATTAAAAATAAAATAAAAAATTCACTCATCATAAAATTATCTTTTAACACATACTTCACCCCCTTGATTTTGTATCTAATCCAATGCTTGGTTCTCACGGTTCTCATTTTAAATAGTTTTCATTGGAGCGAATATATATATATATATATATATATATATATATATATATATATATATATATATATATATATATATATATATATATATATATCGTCGTACTCCTGTGAGAACCTAAATATCGTGAGAACCGTGAGAACTTGGATACATTAGATTTTTACCTAATGTATCCAATGGTTCATTTTTGGATACATTTGATACATTACTTGGATACATTAGGTAAAAACTAATGTATCCAATGGTTCACTTGGATAAATTACTTTATATATATATATATATATATATATATATATATATATATATGTAGGTGCTCAAATGAGAACCTAAATATCATGAGAACCATGAGAACCAATGATAGCCATTGGATTAGACACAAATCAAGGGTTTAGATTACCTTTTTAGTTTAAAAATTCGGTGGCATTCTTGTAATTAGGTTGATAGACAAAAGGAAGGGCAAAATACCATGTGTGTTCTAGAATTTTCCACGTCATCACCCAAAATTTTCCTAAATTTTCAAAATTAAATATCTCATTAACTACAAATCGAAAAAATAATCCGAGAACACCGAATTTTTTGTCTCAACGAGACGAATCAAACTACATCCCTGAAGATAGGGTTTTGAAAAAATAATATTGAACAACGTCTAATTTTTAAAATACGCTTAAATACAATATGTGTTTGCCTATTGTATCTAACTGCATTGTTATGAACATTGTATTAGATACAAATGGCTATTTAGCTATTGTATCTAACAGCAATGTGTCAACATTGCTGTTGGATACAATAGGTTTTTGCCTATTGTATCTAACTGAATTGTTATGAACATTGTTGTTGGATACAAATAGCTATTTAGCTATTGTATCCAACAGCAATGTTGACACATTGCTGTTGGATACAATAGGTGTTTGCCTATTGTATCTAACTGAATTGTTATGAACATCGTATTGGATACAATAGCTATTTGCTATTGTATCTAACAGCAATGTATCAATATTGTTGTTGGATACAATATGCAAACACCTATTGTATCCAATACAATGTTGACACATTGCTGTTAGATACAATAGCTAAATGGCTATTTGTATCAAATACAATGTTCATAACAATTCAGTTAGATACAATAGGCAAACACCTATTGTATCCAACAGCAATGTTGACACATTGATATTAGATACAATAGCTAAATAGCTATTTGTATCCAACATCAATGTTCATAACAATTCAGTTAGATAAAATAGGTAAACACCTATTGTATCCAACAGCAATGTTGACACATTGCTGTAAGATACAATAGCTAAATAGCTATTTGAATCCAACAGCAATGTTCATAACAATTCAGTTAGATACAATAGGCAAACACCTATTGTATCCAACAGCAATGTGTCAACATTGCTGTTGGATACAATAGCTAAATAGCTATTTGTATCCAACAACAATGTTCATAACAATTCAGTTAGATACAATAGGCAAAAACCTATTGTATCCAACAGCAATGTTGACACATTGCTGTTAGATACAATAGCTAAATAGCCATTTGTATCTAATACAATGTGTTAGGATTCATTGTTATTACACCCACCTTAATTTGATTGATCCATGCCACGTGTCTTTTTATGGACTTTAAGACCGCATGTAATGAAGTTCTACTTCAATTTTTAGATAAGTCAATTTCTATATTTTTAGTTGTCTAGGCTGAGTATAGTTCGGTTGTATCATTAGCGGTTTAGTGCTTCAAGCCGTCATCTTGAGACCGCCAGCATGGAGCCCTTCAGTTTTCATCAAACTGCAGTTTGCATGTTTGATGAAACCGCCCATCAAGATCATTCTTCAAACCGCCCCTATGCTTGGTGAAACCGCAAAGCAGTTATTGAAGAATTAAAGACATGTCATTTATTCCTTAGACAAACATTCGTTTTTGATCATAAAAGGATGTTGTTATGTCATGTCAAAATAACTCTAAGTTAACTTAGAGTTTCTGCAAGGAATGTCGGTTTGTCTATCAGTTTGAATTGTTTACCGTTGGTCCTTTCTGCAACAAAGGACAATTGTCAGGTAGTGGTGCAACAACTATCTAGGACTACAAGACAAAACTAAGGACGAAAATGACAGCTCAACCAATGGGATTTCGACAGCACTGTACCCTTCAGATTTGATTCAAATCTTTACCCAACGGTCACAAGGGTGCTCTGCGTATAAATAGCCTTCATTATTCAACAATGAAGGTTGCTGAGCTTCAAGAGATTCATTCCCAAGTATTCAAGTTTGCTTTGAAGAGTTAAACCCAGATATTCATATCTTCAAACCATCTCAATTGCAAACCCAGTTCTTCATCAAAGCTTCAAGCCTAACAACCGTTCATACTTAGCCTTTACACCGAAAAAATTCCATTTGCTCAACCATCATTTAGATACTTAGAGCATTTGATTTCTTTTCACACACACATCCGATTTATATGATCACATAGATTATATACTTCGAAAACACCGGTTGTTATTATAGCTTAGGTTAGACTTATTGTTTAGAGTTTAGATTCATCTTCTAAAACCTCCTCTAAATTAATACAAGTCTCATAGCTATTAGAAAATCCTAGACTAACCATCTAGGTAGAGGACGTAGTTCATTTAAGAACGAACCTCTTCAATTTGTGTGTTGGATCTTTATTTTCTGTCTTGATATTTATCTTTCTGGTTTGTGGTCTTGAACTTGTTTCCATATACGAAATGACTTGAAAGATGAATTGTGTTTTCCTTTAAACTTTAAGTTTAACTATTCTGTTGCATCATTGTGTTTTCTCAACCCGTGTCAAACCTCCCAACTCTTTAACTAACATATTTGGCCAAACCGCAAACTCCGCTGTGCATTTTATCAGTTCGGTTCTTGTGCTTTGAACCGCAGTTGGCCAAACTGATAAAGTACTCGGTTGATTTTAAGGGTATTTTCGAAAAAGTTTCGGACCGCTATTCACCCCCCCCCTCTAGCGGTTCTATACCCTTGTTGCCCTCTGGGACCAACACAATGTTCATAACAATTCCGTTAGATACAATAGGCAAACACATATTGTATCCAACAGCAATGTTGACACATTACTGTTAGATACAATAGCTAAATAGCCATTTGTATCCAATACAATGTTCATAACAATTCCGTTAGATACATTAGGCAAACACCTATTGTAACCAACAACAATGTTGACACATTGTTGTTAGATACAATAGCTAAATAACTATTTGTATCTAACATCAATTTTCATACACATTGTTATTGGATACACTAGCTACTCCCCCTGTTGTATGCAATGCGATATTCATATCAATACAGTTAGATACAATAGCAAACACATATTGTATCCAACATCAATGTTGACACATTTCTATATAGATACAATAACTAAATAGCTATCGTATCCAATACATTGTTCATAACAATTCAGTTAGATACAATAGGCAAACGCCTATTGTATCCAACAGCAATATTGACACATTGCTGTTAGATACAATAGCTAAATAGCTATTTGTATCCAATGGCAATGTTCATAACAATTCAGTTAGATACAATAGGCGAACACCTATTGTATCCAACATCAATGTTGACATATTGCTGTTAGATACAATAGCTAAATAGTCATTTGTCTCCAATACAATGTTCATAACAATCCAGTTAGATACAATAGACAAACACCTATTGTATCTAAGCGTATTTTAAAAATTTGACGTTGTTCAATATTATTTTTCAAAACCCTATCTTCAGGGATGCAGTTTGATTCGTCTCGTCGAGACAAAAAAAATCAGTGTTCTCGGATTATTTTTTCGATTTATAATTAATGAGATATTTAATTTTGAAAATTTAGAGAAATTTTGGGTGATGACGTGGCAAATTCTGAAACACACATGGTATTTTGCCATTCCCTTTGTTTGTCAACCTATTACAAGAATGCCACCGAAGTTTTAAACTAAAAAAGTAATCTAAACCCTTGATTTGTGTCTAATCCAATGGCTATCATTGGTTCTCATGGTTCTCATGTAATTGAGTTCTCATAAGAGCATGACCCTATATATATATATATATATATATATATATATATATATATATATATATATATATATGTGTGTGTGTGTGTGTGTGTACATGTCTCAACGAGGCAAATGGGTGTCAGAGTTATTGATATGATAAAAAAGTTTCTCAATCGGTCAAATTAAGATGATTTTTTGTTTTTAAAACAAACAACACGTAATTGCATTAATAGAATTGAAGACGGCGTTCCACAACTAACAGAAGCTCGTACAGAATGTAATAATTGCAATTAAGATTTACACATGTACTCCCCCCGTCCCGGCCGACTTAGGACAATTGGTCCCGACACGGGAATTAAGGAGAACTATTATTTTAAGATGAAATAGAATGAGTGGAGGATGTGTTGTGAGTATGAAAAGTAAATAGGACAGAGAATGAGTGGGTGGAATAGTAAATGGATTGTTGTTGTGAGTATGACAAATTCGTTTATGACTTAAGGAAACTTCTCATTAATGGTATTTAGAATTTAATCAAGTTATTCTTTCATTTGGTTTGAAATGAATCTTGATAAATATTGTGTATACCATAAGTTCAGTGGGAGTAAAAATTATAATTTTGGTCTTATATGTGGGTAATATTTGCTTGCTAGTAATGTTTTAAACCTTAATAAGGAAACTAAGAAATTTCTTTGGAATGAAAATTCTTGGTGAGACATCTTTTTGTATTAGGAATCGAAGTTCACTGTGAGTTTACACGGAGTATTTTGAGATTATCACAAAAGGCCTATATAGAAAAGGTATTACAAAAGGTATAGCATGCAAAACTATAAACCACTTGACACCCCTAATTTTAAAGGAGACATACTTAGTCTCAAACAGTGTCCTAAAGTTAATTATGAATCCAAGTATATAGAAAATATCACTCTTTGCATCAGCAGTAAGAAAACTTAATAAATGCGTAAGTCTTGCATTCATGTGATCGTAGACTGTGGACCGCGGTTACTGATGGACCATATGTTCCTATGAAAGCTAATCCTCGTGCAGGAACCGCAGGAAAAGAAGCTGAAGTTAAGAAATTAGAAAGTGAATGGACGGATGCAGACCGCATCAATGTGGATTTTGATGGAAGAGCTATGTCCATGCTAGTGTCAGCTATTGACCTGAGGACTCATTCTAAAGTGCTTCACTGCAAAACCGCAAAGGCTACCTGGGATGCTATAGTTGACTTTCTGGAAGGAGATTCAGATACCAAGAAGAACCGCCTCTATCAACAGAGAAGACTCTTTGACTATTTTGTTAAATATCCTAAGGAATCTCTTAGACAATGCTATGAGAGGTTTATTGATATTGTTAATGTTTGTTTTTCTCTTGGACATGTCTATTCTAATACAGATTTGAACATGAGATTTTGGTAGCAAATGGCTGATCAAAACTACTAACATTGAAGACAACAAGGACATGGAAGCTCTTGATCTTCGACACTTGTATGCCATTCTGAAGGTTTTTGAATTTAAGCTTGAAGAGGTTCATGAAACCGAAAGCAGATTTAAGACCCTCTCTCTAGCTGCTTTCAACAATACCTCATCTCATGTCTACAATCCAAACCATCATCAAACCGCTCCTCACCTTCACTTGCAAACCGCTCCTCCTGACCAAAATGTTCCTAGATACAATCCTAAAACCGCACCTTCTGAGTATTACCAACAGTCTCACCAATCCTATCCTCAATCACATCAATCATATCCTCAATCTTATCAATCTTATCAGCAGTCTCATCAATCCTACACTCCTCCTCAAAGTTCTTATGCTCAGAGTGTAGGATCACAATCCTCAAGTTCTACTCAAGTTGATTTTGATGAAATGGATGATGAAGAATTTGCTTTGTATGTGAAGAAATACACCAAGTTCAGGAAAAATAATAGATCTCAATTTCCATCCAAAGGCCCAGCAAAGTTTGTCCCTCCAACCAGATTCAACAAAACTGCAGATCCCAAGACAAGGGATGACTTGGTTTGTTATAACTGCAGACAGCCAGGTCACTTTGCTTCAAGTTGTCCCAAACCGAGGTATGAAGCCGCGCCAGCAAAGAAACCATTCAACAAGAAATTCGTTAAAAGAAGAGGATTGGTAGCTGACCAAGGAGATCAACCGCTGACATGGATGGGTTCAGACTCAGATGAAAGTGATGATGAAGAAACTGCTAATCTCTGTCTCATGGGATTTGAAGAAAGAATTGAAATTGACGAAAGCCTTCCACTGCCAAAACAACAAATGAGGTCAGTTTCACCTAAAACTCCTGAGGCTAGATCAAGCAAAGCTCCTACAACACCAAACTACACTCCCGAGGTTCAAGCAGACAAAAGTCATGATGACCAGGTACTAGAACGTGCAAATATTATATGTCAACAACACACTGTACTTAAAAAGGCATATAAACTAATGGCTGCGGAACTTGAAGAATCCCAACGTGTATGTACATCCCACAAGGAGGAAATTGAAAACCTGAAGCTCCAAATTGCTGGGATATCTACTATTGTGGATGAAAACCGCTATGTGAAGGACAGAACCGAGGTACTTATCACCCAAATCCATGATCTTACCGTATAAAGGGATGACCTTCAAAAAGTGACCGATGTATGGACTAAGTCTGGTGTCACCGCGGAACAAATCCTAAATTCACAAATTCCTACTTCGGATAAAAGTGGATTGGGGTTTAAAACCGATAATGGGTGTAAGTGTCCTTGTCTCTGTGCCGAAGGTGGTGTGAAACCTACTGAACAAATCAAAGAAATTCCTAAGGTTAATCATGCTGGTAAAAAGAGCTCAAAACAAGAAATTAAAAGGCAAAATTATTTCTTTGAGTACCCTAAAAACCAGACTGGGAGAGATTCAAAGTGGAAAGAGAAATCCATAGCAGCTAAGGCAACCAAGGAAGTATTGAGTGATGAAACCACTCCTAGTCGGTTTAAGGAAATTCCTATCATTTTCCCTAAAGCCGCACCTAAGAGGAAGGTTGAGCTCAAGAAGGTAATCTTTGTTAAAGCCAAAACCGCTGACCCAGTAAAACATGAGAAACCGAAGGTCAGTAAAGGGTTTGTAAAACCGCAACCAAAACCTGGATTTATTCATTGTGCTATTTGTGCTGATTTTGATCATAGTGCTGGTCATTGTCTTTTAAGATTCACACCCAATGCCAAAGGACGTAAAAATCCTAAGGTCAAACAAGTGTGGGTCCTAAAAAGCTGTTAACCCTAGGACTCAAGGAATAAGGGGGACCAAAACCTTTCATGTTTATTTTTCAGACTTCATGTTTTATGGCTGGAACCGCTAAGAAGAAGAAGGATCTCTGGTATTTGGATAGTGGATGCTCACGACACATGACTGGAGATTCCGAACTACTCTGCAGTTTCATCCAAATGAAAGGTCCCCCAGTAGTGTTTGGTAACAACAAGAAAGGAGAAACAGTAGGATATGGAGCAATCAAACGAGGAAAGGTGACTATTGAAAATGTGTCACTAGTAGAAGGACTCAAGCATAACCTTCTCTCCATATCTCAGTTTTGTGACAAAGGAATGAACTGCATCTTCACATCAACGAGCTGTTATATCAAAGATGCTTCCTCTGGAGTCACTCTACTGACTGGCAACAGAACAGGTGATGTTTATATGATAGATTTAAGCAATATTGTTTCTATTGCTGACCTCTGTTTTGTAGCCAAAAATATAAGTGAAAGCAGCTGGTTATGGCATAAGCGGCTCAGCCACTTGAACTTCAAGTATCTAGCAAAACTGCATAGGGACGGTCTAGTAAAAGGACTACCCAAAGTGGCTGACCATCATGATGAAAAGTGTAAAGCATGCCAGCTTGGAAAGCAGCCCAAACAGTCATTTCCTAGTAAAACCGCACCTTCAACGAACCGCTGTTTGCAACTGCTGCACATGGATTTATTTGGACCTGTCCCAACCGCCAGTATAGGAGGAAACCGCTATACACTTGTGGTGGTTGATGATTATTCAAGATATACTTGGGTGGAAATGATGGCCTCTAAAGATGATACTTATGGCATCGTAACCGCTCTCTTTAGACAGCTCCAAACTCAGAAATTGGATGAAATTGTTGCCGTGCGTTCAGATAATGGAACCGAATTTACAAACAATGGTGTTGCACAATATTGTGATGATCATGGAATTGATCATAACTTCTCTGCCGCTGGGGTTCCACAACAGAATGGAGTTGTAGAAAGAAAGAACATGACATTGATTGAAGCCGAGAAGACCATGATTGCAGAAGCAAAGCTTCCCAAATACTTCTGGGCTGAAGCTGTCAATACCGCATGTTTCACCCAGAACCGCTCCCTAATCATCAAAGTTCACAACAAAACTCCTTATGAATTGTGGAGAGGCAGATCACCCAACATTGCCTTCTTCAAGATATTTGGATGCAAGTGTTATATCTTGTACAATGGCAAAGAACATCGAGGTAAATTTGATGCTAAGGCCGATGAAGGTATTTTTGTTGGTTATTCAAAACACTCCAAAGCTTTTCGTTGTTTCAATAAGACATCTTTAAAAATTGTAGAGTCATTCCATGTTACATTTGATGAACATAATCTTCTTGAGTCACATATGGCTCCAAATGTTGCTGATGATTTTAGTGGTTTTGAGACAGGTACATCTTACCCTAATCATGCAACCGCAAATGACCAACCTACTCAAACCGCTCCATCAGTTCTCCAGCCGCTCCAAATCAAACCGAAGGTGTTGCTGTAGAACCGCATTCTTCTGATCCCATTCAAACCGTTGATCCAGTTCCAAACATCACCTTCAATGAAGATTTCAATGAATATCAAGAAGAGTCCCCTCTGGAAAATCTTCAAGAAATAGTGGTTCATGAAGAGCTCCCTCCAGAAATCAATGAGCATAGAGACCATCCAACAACTAATGTTATAGGTCCTATCAGTTCTGGTGTTCAAACAAGAGGAAGCTTAACTCATAGAGATAACCACAGTTTGTTCTCAACCGCACTGTTATCTCAGATGGAACCGAAGAAGGTAGATGAAGCTCTAAGTGATCCAAGTTGGGTAGCTGCAATGCAAGAAGAGCTTAATCAGTTTGAAAGATGCAGAGTTTGGACTCTAGTTCCAAGGCCCAGAGATCACACTGTAATTGGAACAAAATGGGTATACAGAAATAAGATGGATGAAAATGGTACTATTACAAGAAACAAAGCAAGGTTGGTTGCTCAAGGTTATAGGCAAGAAGAAGGGATTGATTATGATGAAACCTTTGCCCCTGTAGCCAGACTTGAAGCCATTAGATTGTTCCTGGCCTATGCCTCCTTCAAGAAATTCAAGTTATATCAAATGGATGTGAAGAGTGCATTTCTGAATGGTGAACTACAAGAAGAAGTTTATGTAGCTCAACCACCAGGATTTGAAGACAACAAATATCCTAATCATGTATTCAAGCTCAAGAAGGCCTTGTATGGACTCAAACAAGCTCCAAGAGCATGGTATGACACTCTATCTAAATTTCTTATTAACAAGGCTTCTCTAGAGGTAAAATTGATACAACCCTATTTATTGCTAAACACAAAGGTCATTCATTATTAGTTCAAATATATGTTGATGATATTATTTTCGGTTCTACTAATGAGACTATGTGTGTTAAGTTTGAGAAGCTTATGAAAGGTAAATTTGAGATGAGTATGATGGGAGAGTTGACATTCTTTCTTGGACTCCAAATCAAGCAATGTCATGATGGAATCTTTATCAACCAAGCCAAATATACCAAAGATTTGATCAAGAAATTTGGGCTTGAAACCGCTAAGCCAGTTGATACCCCAATACAAAAGGCCTGCAGTTTGGATCAAGATGAACGAGGTAAGAAAGTTGATCAGACTCTCTACCGAGGTATGATTGGCTCTTTACTTTACTTTACTGCTAGTAGGCCAGATATCATGTTCAGTGTTTGTGTTTGTGCTAGATTTCAAGCTGACCCTAGAGAATCTCATCTTATTGCTGTTAAAAGAATTATTAGATATTTATGTGGATCTGTTAACCTTGGACTTTGGTACTCCAAAGAATCTTCATTTGATCTATTAGGTTATTCAGATGCTGACTTTGCAGCATGTAAGATAAGCAGAAAGAGCACAAGTGGTACTTGCCAGTTCCTTGGAACACGGCTTGTATCATGGTCCAGCAAGAAACAAGCATCGGTTTCAGTCTCAACCGCTGAAGCTGAATATATTGCGGCTGGAAGCTGTTGCTCTCAAATTCTATGGATGAAACAGCAGTTGGAAGACTATGAAGTATTTGAGAAGAACTGCCCTATCTACTGTGATAGTACTGCAGCAATATCAATCTCCAACAATCCAGTACAACACTCAAAAACCAAGCACATTGACATAAGATATCATTTCCTCAAAGATCATGTTGAAAAGAAGAACATTTTTCTAGCAAAGGTGGGAACCGACGATCAAATTGCAGATATTCTCACCAAACCGCTTGAAAATTCTAGGTTCTTTCATTTACGAGGAGAAATGGGTATGCTGGAACTTACTTAATATAATTCATGCCTATTTATTTTTGTTCTAATAATTTTTGTTAAGTATTTTGGCTCTATTAAGAAAATGCAAATAGCTTGCGGTTCAATCGACAAAACCGCAACAAAATGATTCGGCTAAAGATTCCACTCAAACTGAAGAGTTAAGAAGAACAACTTCAGTTTTATCCAAACCGAATTGTCAAAGCAATGGTTCGGTTTTATCTACTGAAACCGAAGATAGATCTGAAAGATATCGGTTTTATCAAAACCAATAATGAGGATAAGGTAAGTCGGTTTATGCAAAACCGCTCAGGTATGAAATTGCATTTTAGTCCCTACTTTATGTCACTTCATTCTTTAAGGACCTTTTTGCAATTATCTCTGCCGCATTGAATGCGAATCGACAGGTACACTGACGGTTGAGTTTCCTTCAGCCGTCATGCCCGCTCCACTACCCGAGGTGGTTAATTGAGTATAAAAGACAAACCATTTTTCAATTTATCTTTTTACCTTCTTACTCTTTTTAGCAAAAACACCTTCTCTCTCCTCTGTACGCACTCCTCTCTCTCTCTCTCTGTTCTCACTCCAAAATTTTCTTACTTAAACAAAAAAATTTTTAATGGCACCAAAGAAATCAATTGATCTTGCTTCTTCTTCTACATCGTCCAAACCATCGAAGCCTGATATGGTATGAATTTCTGAACCCTAACTCAGTATATTTCATTTATCCGCCATTGTTGAAGCTTAAAAAGCTTGTTCATCTTCCTTTGATCATTTTATGCTTTTTCTTCAATTTCTTGGTCGGTTTGTGATCGCATTTACATAAATATACTGTTTGATTACTTTGTTTTAAGATTTGTGTTCAATTTTGAGCAAAATCGATTTTGGGGTCATTTGGTGTTCTTGCGAAATTTTGCAGATTCTGGGTTCATGTGTTGTTATTTGTCTTGGTTTATTTAGAACTTTGTTAGAATCTGCCCTTTGTGATCATTTTAGTATAATTTTTCCATATTTTGGTTAAGATTTTGTTTTGCATATTCATACTCTGTTCTTCGTGTTCTTCATGCATTCAAACTCTTTTTCAAAATTTTCCCTCTTTGATTCATTTTGTCTTCACTGTTCATTCATTCTTTGTTTTTACATTTTTACCCTTACTCTCCTTGAACCGCATGTTTTCATTGTTAGGATTCCTTGTTATAGTTTGTAGGACTTAATCAAACCACGGTTTGCTTAAGGATTCAAACTATCATTCTTTAAGTTATTTCTAACTTAGAAAACTTTTCAGGATCCCTCAAACTTTGTTCCCGGTTCTAGGATACTACAGGATGAAATTAAACAAGATGCAGTTGGAAGGAAGCTCCTCAAACTGCTGAATGATGCAAAGCTGCTCCCTCTGTTTCTTATGGATGAACCGCAGTTTGTTACTATTATCTGCGCCGAATTTTTTGAGAATGGGATCTCCACAAAGGCTGCCTTACTAGATGTAAGAGGAGAACCGATAAGGGATCTGGAATCCGGAGAAATGAAATTTGAAGATGCTATCAAGTCCACCGTCTGTGGCAAAGAAGTGATCCTAACCGCTTCCAAGATCGCAGTTCTAGCTGGTCTTGAGAACTCTGGAGTTATGGGGATAAAACCGAAACTTCTAAGCAATACTACAATAGAGTTTATTGGAGTTAATTCTTTCTCCACCAAGAATTCCTCCAAAAAGGACTTTGGAGAGGTGATGGCTCATCTATGTGAATTGGTGGATTCTGGAGTTATGTGCAAGAATGGAAACCACAATAACTTTACAAGTGAACAATATGATTACTGTGTGGCCATTCTTAAAGGGAAGAAACTGCACTGGCCCAAGGTTGTGATGAAGGAGATCATAAATGCTTTAAACCGCCTCCATGCTGCTAAAGCCGCTGGAAAATCCAAGGTCAGAACTCATTGCAGGTTGCTGACTAAGTTTCTGCATCAAGATACTGACATTTTCAAGTTCTCTGCTAAAAACAAGGACTATTGGTTGGATCCAATTGAGAAGTCTATCTTTGGATTATCAAAAATTGATGCCTTCAGAACCGCATTTGGATGGCGGTATGCTCAAACAGTTTGGAATGAGGACCCTCTTCCTGAAGCCGAACGTGGCCTATTTCCTGAGGCTCGACTCAACAAATCTGGGAAACCGTATGCTGGTGCCATTGCTGATCAGGCCCATGCCACGATGCTAAGAAATGAAGGTCAAACTGCTACTTTAAACCGACTGGGGTTAAGTCAGTTAGCTCAGACCGCGGTACAGGCTGAGGGGGAGTCTGCGGTTGAGGGGGAGCCTGCAGTTCGATCTATACCTGCGGCTCATCCCAAGGACACCGCTGCTCCAAGGAAGAGAAAGGGAACTGCTCAAATCCCTTCAGTTATTACAAAATCAGACTTATCCAAACCGCCTTCCAAACCCTTATCCAAACCGACATCAAAACCTTCATCTTCTTCAACCTCTTTTCCCCCCATCAGACTATCTCCTACCCTTTCCAAACCCATCACTTCTAAACCCCCAATTCCCAAACCTCAAATTAAACCTCTCTCTCCAGTACATCAAAATGTGGAGAAATCCATCAACTTTGCTATGGATGCTGCTTCTCTTAAAGCTGCCAAAGCTAAATCCATTCCAGAACTCATCCCTTCACCTCATCTTTTCCTTCCTATCCCTTCTCCTCCTAAACCTTCCACTTCTAAACCGCCACCTGTTCAATTCTCTGAAGAACAGTTGGCTGAAATTTTCAAAGCCTTCCCAAACCTCAAACCATCCTCTCAAACCGAGCCTGAGCAGACCGAAATGTCTGAGGCTGCGGTTCTTGTTGATCAAACCGATGTGTCTACCATTGCGGTTCAGCCTGAGCAAACCGATGAGTTTGAGGCTGCAGCATTGCCTGAGCAGACTGATATGTCTGAGGCACTTGGTGAAACTGAGCAAGAAGATGAAGTTCTTGAGGTTCAACCGCCAAAGAAGAAGAGAAAGTTGGTGAAGAAAAGTGATTATGTGGAACATTGGCAGTCAAGGCCACCAGGAGCTGTAGACTTTAGTGAGGCTGACTACAAAAGGGATCATTCACCACTTGAAGGTGCATTTGCAAAAGAGCTAAGAGAAAGAGCTGAGATGCGAAAGGCAGGAATTGACCCAATGTTGGTTGAGGTCTCCCCTCCTTCACTTAAAAGAAAGCTGGATTTTGATTCACCAGAACATACTCCTTCTTCATCTCCAGACTTACCATATGCTGCAGCGGTTCAACCTTCACCAGTTCTTTCATCTGCTCAACCTTCGGTTTCTACGTCGGTCCAACCGATGGCTCAGTCTTCAGTTTCTCCATCTGCTCCGCCATCGGTTTCACTCATTAAACCGAAGTCTAGAAAAAGGAAAAGTGCTGCTGAACTGGCTTCCTACTTGAAGCGGTTCAAGACTGAAACCTCTAGGGAAAGAAGGGCTGGAGCCCATACTCATGCCGCCGCCAAAGCAGAAGACAGATTCTTGAAGGCTGGCCGCCCTAACCCCTATGCTATTTTTCCCAAGGATGAGATGGAAGCCGCAGTTGAAAAAATAATTCTTTCTGTTGCAGAACAGTTGATGGGTGAGATTGCCTATCAGGTACTCATGGATCCTACTCTTGCCTCCCAATTCTTTTTATTCTTTAATTGTCTCTGCATTCCCAATCTCTATAGATTATTCCTTGTGCCTTCTCCTTCCATTTTTCTCTATGATGAATATATGAGATATGTTGCTTTTCCTTCTCCTCCTCCTCCTCCTTCTCCTCCTCAAACCGAAATCATTCCCTATTATTTTTTTCTTCCTTTTGATCCCATAGAACTTGAAACCGCCATTAGGGTTTCTATGGGTGAAACTTTAGAAGAGGCACACATTCTCTTGAAAGGTAAAGCCAAAATGCCTTCTTCATCCCATCAGTCTGATGATGCCATCCAAATTTCTGATGATGATACTTCTAGTGATGAGCACATTCCTGACTACACACCTTCTGATGAACCGCCCTCTTCAATTCCTTCCTATTCAATTCTACCCCTTCATGCTACAACCGCTGATTTAATAGATGCGGTTAGGAATATTCAAGTTCATCAGCAAACCGCCACTTCTCGGTTTGACACTCATCTCCTCACTTTACAATCTGATCTTGATGCCATTAAGGGGGAGAGAGTGAATGAGAGATTTGATGATAGGTCAAGACAACAACATCTAGATGAGAGACTGAACTTAATTTTGGAAAATCAACTGGCTCTTCAAGATCTTGTCAGAACCAACAATGATCTTTGCAACTTAAAGTTTCAAGCCGTTGATGCATCACTTCAATCTGTTGTTGAGAAACTTGACATTCTGGCCCAGCATGCACTTGATTCTTCAGAACTTATCCTGCATAGAACCGGGAAACTTGTCAAGCAAGCCGCTGCAATTGAATTAAAGATTGGTGAACCGACTGAAGTTCGGCTTCGTGCAGCTGACTTTGTTTTTGAAACCACCCGTGGATCCGGTTCTAGAAATGTTTATCAAACCGCCCCTGCTGTTGATGCTCAAATTGCAGAAGAACAAGCTGCCCAAGGCGCTCAAACCGTTTAGAACCAAACCGCAGATGATGCTGCTGCTGCAAGGGGTTCTGTTGCAGATGAAGTAGACTAGATTTCTTTTCTTAGTCTTTCTTTTTGATGTCTCTTGTAATTCATACTCTGTAAGTTACTATCCTTATGATTGAATTATAATGAGAATGATTGCATAGCATTCTGTTTCCAAAACTTTGTTTATTCAAACTACTTGTTTGTGAAACAATGCTTATATTTCTTAAAACCTCATGCACTACATTCATCATGAAAATATTTTTAAGTGCATCATGTTTTAAACATTCAGTTTAAACATGCATTTCTGATCCTCAAAATCATATCATCTTATATGCATCTGAATGTATTTCTTTTCTATCTTTTATTCATTTCCTTTGTTTTTGATAGATTAGAAATCTATGATCTAGCATAGTGTGTGCATTGACTTGGGACATGCAATTTCACGAAATTTATTTCTGACATGTTATTACCAAGTACAATGTTTTGCTATTATCATAGTGTGGTAATGGCATCAATCAAATAGGGGGAGATTGTTAGGATTCATTGTTAGTACACCCACCTTAATTTGATTGATCCATGCCACGTGTCTTTTTATGGACTTTAGGACCGCATGTAATGAAGTTCTACTTCAATTTTTAGATAAGTCCATTTCTAGATTTTTAGTTGTCTAGGCTGAGTATAGTTCGGTTGTATCATTAGCGGTTTAGTGCTTCAAGCCGTCATCTTGAGACCGCCAGCATGGAGCCCTTCAGTTTTCATCAAACTGCAGTTTGCATGTTTGATGAAACCGCCCATCAAGATCATTCTTTAAACCGCCCCTATGCTTGGTGAAACCGCAAAGCAGTTATTCAAGAATTAAAGACATGTCATTTATTCCTTAGACAAACATTCCTTTTTTGATCATAAAAGGATGTTGTTATGTCATGTCAAAATAACTCTAAGTTAACTTGGAGTTTCTGCAAGGAATGTCGGTTTGTCTATCAGTTTGAATTGTTTACCGTTGGTCCTTTCTGCAACAAAGGACAATTGTCAGGTAGTGGTGCAACAACTACGTAGGACTACAAGACAAAACCAAGGACGAAAATGACAGCTCAACCAATGGGATTTCGACAGCACTGTACCCTTCAGATTTGATTCAAATCTTTACCCAACGGTCACAAGGGTGATCTGCCTATAAATAGCCTTCATTTTTCAACAATGAAGGTTGCTGAGCTTCAAGGGATTCATTCCCAAGTATTCAAGTTTGCTTTGAAGAGTTAAACCCAGATATTCATATCTTCAAACCATCTCCATTGCAAACCCAGTTCTTCATCAAAGCTTCAAGCCTAACAACCGTTCATACTTAGCCTTTACACCGAAAAAATTCCATTTGCTCAACCATAATTTAGATACTTAGAGCATTTGATTTCTTTTCACACACACACCTGATTTATATGATCACATAGATTATATACATCGAAAACACCGGTTGTTATTATAGCTTAGGTTAGACTTATTGTTTAGAGTTTAGATTCATCTTGTAAAACCTCCTCTAAATTAATACAAGTCTCATAGCTATTAGAAAATCCTAGACTAACCATCTAGGTAGAGGACGTAGTTCATTTAAGAATGAACCTCTTCAATTTGTGTGTTGGATCTTTATTTTCTGTCTTGATATTTATCTTTCTGGTTTGTGGTCTTGAACTTGTTTCCATATACGAAATGACTTGAAAGATGAATTGTGTTTTCCTTTAAACTTTAAGTTTAACTATTCTGTTGCATCATTGTGTTTTCTCAACCCGAGTCAAACCTCCCAACTCTTTAACTAACATATTTGGCCAAACCGCAAACTCCGCTGTGCATTTTATCAGTTCGGTTCTTGTGCTTTGAACCGCAGTTGGCCAAACTGATAAGTACTCGGTTGATTTTAAGGGTATTTTCGAAAAAGTTTCGGACCGCTATTCACCCCCCCTCTAGCGGTTCTATACCCTTGTTGCCCTCTGGGACCAACACAATGTTTATAACAATTCCGTTAGATACAATAGGCAAACACATATTGTATCCAACAGCAATGTTGACACATTACTGTTAGATACAATAGCTAAATAGCCATTTGTATCCAATACAATGTTCATAACAATTCCGTTAGATACATTAGGCAAACACCTATTGTAACCAACAACAATGTTGACACATTGCTGTTAGATACAATAGCTAAATAACTATTTGTATCTAACAGCAATTTTCATACACATTTTTATTGGATACACTAGCTACTCCCCTGTTGTATGCAATGCGATATTCATATCAATACAGTTAGATACAATAGCAAACACATATTGTATCCAACATCAATGTTGACACATTGCTATATAGATACAATAACTAAATAGCTATCGTATCCATTACATAGTTCATAACAATTCAGTTAGATACAATAGGCAAACGCCTATTGTATCCAACAGCAATATTGACACATTGCTGTTAGATACAATAGCTAAATAGGTATTTGTATCCAATGGCAATGTTCATAACAATTCAGTTAGATACAATAGGCGAACACCTATTGTATCCAACATCAATGTTGACACATTGCTGTTAGATACAATAGCTAAATAGTCATTTGTCTCCAATACAATGTTCATAACAATCCAGTTAGATACAATAGACAAACACCTATTGTATCTAAGCGTATTTTAAAAATTTGACGTTGTTCAATATTATTTTTTCAAAACCCTATCTTCAGGGATGCAGTTTGATTCGTCTCGTCGAGACAAAAAAATCAGTGTTCTCGGATTATTTTTTCGATTTATAATTAATGAGATATTTAATTTTGAAAATTTAGAGAAATTTTGGGTGATGACGTGGCAAATTCTGGAACACACATGGTATTTTGCCATTCCCTTTGTTTGTCAACCTATTACAAGAATGCCACCAAAGTTTTAAACTAAAAAAGTAATCTAAACCCTTGATTTGTGTCTAATCCAATGGCTATCATTGGTTCTCATGGTTCTCATGTAATTGAGTTCTCATAAGAGCATGACCATATATATATATATATATATATATATATATATATATATATATATATATATATATATTTGTGTACATGTCTCAACGAGGCAAATGGGTGTCAGAGTTATTGATATGATAAAAAAGTTTCTCAATCGGTCAAATTAAGATGATTTTTTGTTTTTAAAACAAACAACACGTAATTGCATTAATAGAATTGAAGACGGTGTTCCACAACTAACAGAAGCTCGTACAGAATGTAATAATTGCAATTAAGATTTACACATGTACTCCCTCCGTCCCGGCCGACTTAGGACAATTGGTCCCGACACGGGAATTAAGGAGAACTATTATTTTAAGATGAAAGAGAATGAGTGGAGGATGTGTTGTGAGTATGAAAAGTAAATAGGAGAGAGAATGAGTGGGTGGAATAGTAAATGGATTGTTGTTGTGAGTATGACAAATGTGTCCCATTGAATATTAAAGTAATATAAACTTGCCATTTAGAGTGGGACGCCCAAAATGGCAATTTGTCCTAAGTCGGGTGGGACGGAGGGAGTATAGCCTAACACAACTCGAATAATGATGGTCAACCCTAAACCAAATATCCAGTGAATGTCTTCCGGAACCATAACATGTGATGCACAAATGCTTCTCCAAGTAAAACTTGGTCACGGCTCAACACTGGCCTTTAGTAAACCCCTGAACGGTAAGAATTTGGCTTTGAAAACACGAGAAAGTAACGCATTTGAGTCGGCAGTAAATGTGCAACCAAACATCTCAAGCATAGTATCTGTTAGAACATGGCTTGCAAAACAAGTTATTTGGACCTTCCATTTATAAAATCATGATTATAATGTTAATATAAAGTGTAGTAAAGAATAATAAATATTGTGTAGAATTTCTGGATGTAATATTACCTATTTTTGATGGGCAAAGTGGTAATTTAACATCACTAAAGGTTGAAATGGTGTAGTCCCTAAATGAGGTGCCTATTGGTTTCATATATAAATGGTTCTCCATCAACCCTAGAAATCACTCCATTCATTATTTTTCTCTCCCAAATAATCTTCATATTGCTAGAGACATTAGAGAGAAAAGGCACTCATCATTTAGAAGAACTCCGTCCCTTTTCTTCTTCCTCAATCTTATTCTGAAATGAGCGTGGCATTCAGAGATATAAAGAATTGTTCCAATAATTGGTATCAGAGCCCGCTCATATTTTGGTTTAAGTTTGAGTTATTTTCGGGAAAGCTTTTATGCTTTATTCGATTCATTTTTCCTGTTGAATCATCAAGTTTTGATGTTGATTAGGGACTCTAATTCATTCATAGAGTACTGATAATAATTATCTGAATTTAAAAAAATGGTTTGAAAAGTTTTGTTGAATGAACACAATGGTTCAAGTGTGACTATCCCTTCATAACATGGTTTTATGTCTAGTGCATACCATGTGGATCTACATACTTGATTCCATTGTTTTAAAGCAAGATTATCCCTAAATAACATGGTTTTATGTTGTAAAGAACATATCATGTGGATCTACTTGTTGTTCATCATTTTTTGGGATAAAATTTGGAAAAGTGCAGCAAAGCATGCATGAAACGGTGGCTTTAGCATGGTCGGGTCTTATAAGTTGTCCGGTCGCGCATGTACACTATTCACAGGTTTTTGCTTTTTCAAAGATGTTGCACAATTTTGTTCCTCTTTTGAACAAAACATACATTTTTTCAAACCCTAAGGCCTTGATTAATTATATGCTTTGACAATTTTATTCATTGTTTAAATAATATTGTCGCCTAAGTGATTTACTTTATTTAAACCCTAAAATTGTAAAGTGTTGGATGTTTAAGTTGATATGTGAATGGCTTGAATTTTCCAAAGAAGATCTTGACATTTGACTAAACTTGGGCATTCATGTGGTAACAAGTAAATAAACATTAGGTTATTTTCTTAGGTAATTATGTCGGCCCAAAGGAAGATTAAGTATTTATTAAAATATAAGTTCAAATTACTTATTGCCTAAGGCAATCATTTATGAGTCAACTCGCAATCCAAAGATTAGTTTTGATGTCATGTTGATTGTCTTGTTGATGGATTTCATTGATATAATTAATCATTATTTATTGTGTAGTTTCTTATTTATGTTTTGTATTCATTCTTGTTCTCAAAATTCCAATAAATTTGTTTATTGCTTCATCTGTAATTACTGCTATGAGTACCGTTGCAATGTGGGACTAATTATAAAACTTGGAAAACAAATAATTATAACCTTGGGCTAATAGAACTTGCATTAAGGGATCCGTTTCTATTCTTATTGCTTGAGTGCTGAGAAGTGACACGCTCTAACCGCGTAAGCCTAATGATCATATAGAATATTATCCCGGAGACCTTTTGGACGGTGTCTCCGATGATATTGATGCTACAAACATTCCTTGATACACATGAGGAAACTTGTTTCCATAAGGTATAAAGGGTACCGGGAATTTAAGGGAGTACATTTTAGAAATAGTTCATCTATTAACAAAACGAAAAGGCACTTAAGTTAAGGATATCGGATGATATTCTTGTGCATTTAGTTTTAATCTTTCTTCCTTGGTTTGGTTGCTTTGAAGTGACCTATCAATGTCAAAAGGACAAGTGAAATATTAACGAATTACTTTCACTTATGACACAAGAAGAAGATAAGTTAAGAATAATTTAGAACTAAAGGTACTCATTTAGCATCTACCTTTTCTCATGGGACAAGGAAGAGGGAAAGAAACTGTGGTTGCAAGTAAAAAGAAGCTTAAGGGATCATCTTATGATCATAAAAAAAAAATGTTTCTTTGGCAAGGACCTTACTAGCATGAAGTTCGATTATCCTAAGTCTCACGCTTGGCGTGAGAGGTATATCATTTGGTCTTGTTTGTATTGTATTAAGGCTAATTTGGTTTCAGTTCCTACATTTACATGGTGATTGGATTTTGGTGCAACCAATCACATAAGGATGTTCAAGTATGATTGCCTAAATTATCGAAGACCTAGTAAAAATGAAGAAATTCATCTATATGGAAAATAGGAATCCGGTTAGAGTTATAGGCATAAGGATCATTTAAATTATTGTTAAGTACTAAGTATTATTTTGTATTAAATAATATATTTATTGTACCATCATTTAAATAGAATTATGATATTTATCACAATATTGGACAAGGAATGTCACTCTTGTTCATTAATAATAAGTGTGATCTCTATTTTAATTTCAAAGGTTGTTGGCACTAGTACTTTGTCAAGTATTCTTTCTTCAGTTGAAATTATTCAAACAATAAATGTGTCCCTTAATAATGAAACCAAAACTAGAAAGCAAAAGTTATTAAGTAAATTTTATTTTATTTTTCATTAAGGCATAGGCATTTGGGTCATATTTCCAAGAGAAAAAATTGATAAGCTTATGTTAAAGAAAATCTTAAACAAACTTGATATTTTGGAAAATACTTTTGCATTAAATGCCTTAAAGGAAATTTACAAACATTAAAAGAATAGTATTCTCGAGAGTATCAAGTGTCTTTAAAACTAATACATATGAACATTGTGGGCCATTCATTATTCCTTCGTGGAAAGGTCAACAATAGTTATTACGTTTATAAATGACTACTCTCAATATGGATGCATTTATTACTTCATGCAAAGACTCAAGTTATGGACGTTTTCAAGTCTTATGAGGTCAAAGTTGGAAATCAACTTTGAAAGACTATTAAGAAAATTAGGTCCAATCATGATAGAGTATATCATGGTTGGAATGATTGTTAAAGGGAACAACGTCTAGGTCCTTTGTACTCGCTATTTTGAAGAGTGTGGGATTGTCTCCATCTACATTAAGCCGGGTACGCCTAGCATGAATGATGTACACAAGAGACATGATAAAATCCTTAAGGAAATGGTAATAAGCATGTTTTGTGCTTCTTTTACCTAACTCATTATGGGCGATACATTAAAACCGCAGCCCTTATTCTCATTAAAGCTCCCTCTAAGCTACTAATAAAAACCCTTTATGATTTTGGGACGAATAAGGAACACGTCCTTAAATCATCTTCATTTATGGGGTTGTCTAACATAGGGGTAGACCTTATAAGTCTACTAAGGGCAAGTTATACATAAGATTGTTAGTAGTTATTCATGAGGTAAGCCGAGAGATCTAGGGGATATATAAATTTTACAACCTGAAAATTTGAACATTTTGAAACGAGAAAAGCTAGGTTCTTTGAGGATGTTGAATTTAGTGGGAGATTAGGTGTAATATTTTGAATTTGGAAAAGAAGAGTCATCCATTTCTTCACCTCTTCCATAAGTTCCAATTGGATTTCAAAATTTTCACTTGATATTCAAGAAGAACATACAATTCAAAATAAATATGGTTTCCCTATAAATATTGAACAACATGAAAATGTTGATCATAAGAAGGAAATTCAACAACCTCAGAATTAGTAAGAACCGGTGCCCTTAAAGAGATACAATAGAGTAAGAATGATTGCAATACCGGATAATTATGAGATGTATCTTACCGAGAAATTTAGGACACATAGGTTTAGTGGGAGATGAGCCATTCATCTACCATAAAGCCATTAATAGTCCTAATTCTCATAAGTAGATTAATACCATATATAAAGAGTTGAAATCTTTGAAAGATAACAACTTTTGGGATCTTTTTACATTACCTAAAGATGTGAAACCTATAAATGGGTCTCTAAGACCTAAAAGGATTCACAAAAGTAATGTTGAAAGATATAAGACCCATCTAGTTGCTAAAGATTTTTTCAACTCATAAAAAAAGGCATTAATTATCAAGAAAAAAACATTTCCCGGTATCTTCTAAAAACTCTTTTAGAACCATTATGGCACTAGTAGCAATTTGTGTCTTAAGCCTCATCAAATGGATATTAAAGAAAACTTTTCTTAATGGAGACATTAAGCAAACTATCTATATGGAGAAATTCATTTATGACTTAAGGAAACTTCTCATTAATGGTATTTAGAATTTAATCAAGTTATTCTTTCATTTGGTTTGAAATGAATCTTGATAAATATTGTGTATACCATAAGTTTAGTGGGAGTAAAAATTATAATTTTGGTCTTATATGTGGGTAATATTTGCTTGCTAGTAATGTTTTAAACCTTAATAAGGAAACTAAGAAATTTCTTTGGAATGAAAATTCTTGGTGAGACATCTTTTTGTATTAGGAATCGAAGTTCACTGTGAGTTTACACGGAGTATTTTAGGATTATCACAAAAGGCCTATATAGAAAAGGTATTACAAAAGGTATAGCATGCAAAACTATAAACCACTTGACACCCCTAATTTTAAAGGAGACATACTTAGTCTCAAACAGTGTCCTAAAGTTAATTATGAATCCAAGTATATAGAAAATATCCCTCTTTGCATCAGCAGTAAGAAAACTTAATAAATGCGTAAG
Organism: Campanula takesimana; assembly: GCA_026119855.1. Taxonomy (NCBI): domain Eukaryota; kingdom Viridiplantae; phylum Streptophyta; class Magnoliopsida; order Asterales; family Campanulaceae; genus Campanula; species Campanula takesimana. The sequence continues at coordinate 170,364 of JAOWBW010000086.1, forward strand.
TCTTGCATTCAATGTTGGGATGCTTGGTCAATACCAAAGCAATCCAGAAAGAACATTAAGTAGTAGCCAAAAGAAGAATATAGTATTTACAAAACACAAAGATCTACATGCCTATTTTTAATCGGATAATCTTGAGATCATTTAGTATTCCGATATTTGTTAAAATTATATGGCTGCATAACGGACTATAATTTGTCAAATAGTGTCGAAAGACCGTTAAGATATATTATGACAATCAGGTAGTAGTCTAGTACTCTAACAAGAGTTTGTCAAAGTCTAAGTATTTAGACATTAAGTATCTTGTTGTAAAGAAAGAGTACAAAAAGGAACAAATAAAAACACAACTTATTGGAACAAACTCCATAATTATCGGATCCGTTTTCTAAATCGTTATCATCTTTAGTGTTTCACGAGCATGTTGCTCATATGGGTGTAACAATTTTGATAACATTTAATTTAGTGGGAGTTTATGTTGTGATTCATTAATAAGTTCTATTATTTAAAGTTTTGATCTCATTTGGTTAAGTTGGACTAGTTGGAAGAATATGTATATATTCATTATGATTCCATGCTACACATCTACACTTTTGATCTATGTCATTTAGTTGGATTTGTATATGTGATTATTGTGGGTTTAGTTGCGAATCAATTACAACGACTGCCCCTTTAGTCCTTATACTTATATGGCTAATGGACGAGATTGTTATGAATGACAATAAAGTGCGCACATAAGGGTTGTCATTCGTGTTATATTTATGTTTTAAAGGGAGAACTTTATTTTGCAACCCAAGTGGGAGATTGTTAGAACATGGCTTGCAAAACAAGTTATTTGGACCTTCCATTTATAAAATCATGATTATAATGTTAATATAAAGTGTAGTAAATAATAGTAAATATTGTGTAGAATTCCTGGATGTAATATTACCTATTTTTGATGGGCAAAGTGGTAATTTAACATCACTAAAGGTTGAAAGTGTGTAGTCCCTAAATGAGGTGCCTATTGGTTTCATATATAAAGGGTTCTCCGTCAACCCTAGAAATCACTCCATTCATTATTTTTCTCTCCCAAATAATCTTCATATTGCTAGCGACATTAGAGAGAAAAGGCACTCATTATTTAGAAGAGCTCTGTCCCCTTAATTTTTTTTTCTTCTTCTTGTTCTCCCTACAACATCATTATGGATTCATCAGGTATTACGCTTCCGCCTTCATCTTCTTCTTCCTCAATCTTATTCTGAAATGAGCGTGGCATTCAGGGATATAAAGAATTGTTCCAACAGTATCAACAACAAATATGAAAATCATTCCAAGGCTCTCACAGATGAGAGAAGGCAAAGGCTCCCAACAAAGGGGAGAATGCAAAGGCTCCCAACATAGGGGAGAAGACAAAGACTCCCAACAAAGAGGAGATAACATATAATCGAACGAGAAGTAAGACATTTATTCAACAAATTAACAATAAAAAGCAACAAAATACCAAATCTAGAAATTAAAAAGTAAGAAATCTCATAATTTAAACATTAATCACTAACAATAACAATGTTAGGGATTAATGTTTAAATTACAAAAAAAACAAGATGAAAAAACTTTTATATCAGAATGAGAAATAACAACCGAAGAATTGAAGAAATGAATTGGCTTTATTGAAAGGGAATGTTGGAACTTGTAAACATAGTACACTTTCATATGGTTTATTCATAAAAAATCAACACTAAAACTCACTTACTTCAACTACTCACGATAATCATGTAATGTGACGGTAAAAAAAAAATCAGAATCAAAATTAAGTGTGTGTTAGTCAAGCAGGCATGCCCCATTAGCCGCACAAAGTAATTAAACTAGATATTGTGAGAGAGACACCCTAATACAAAAATTAATCCCATATCTGACTGAATAAAGCAACTTTTATGTAATGAATTATCTAGGGGGATTTCATATTGTTTTTTTGATAAATTATGTTGAAAAGAAAAGACCAACTTTCAACCCACTTACAATATTTAATCTATTAAATTTTGTACTACCTTTGCCCTTAGATGAGTGTCCAAATTTCATTTTAAGGAACACCTGAAAATCTCAACTCTTTGTACAATTTGGTGACAATGATTCATATGTAATCTTGTCATCTCCTTTCCAAACATTTAGTTTTGCACGTATAAAGAGACCAGTGAAAAAATTTTCGAAAAAAAAACATTTAGGGACAAAGTTATGTTAAAAAAACACTCATTTTGGGACAAAGATTTTTTTGAAAATGGATACTCATTTAAAGACAGAGGGAGTATTTTAGTTTCAGCTAATTAAATAGTATATCCCCGTACTTTAATAGTGGGGTGGAAAGATTTTTGATTGTTAATTTTATTTAATTCACATCAAGGTTCTAAAAATCGCTAGGCGCCGCAGCAGCGCCTAAGCGGGGTCTAGACGGAACTTATTCAGGGCTGAGAATTCCGAAATAGTTATAATATCCTAGGCGGGACTTAGGCGTTTCATGAACGTCTAGCGCATAGACGGACGTCTTTTAGAACACTGATTCACATTCATAATAAGTGTCAAGTTTTTTCAATTTGTCACAAACTAAGAGTCACAATTTTTCTTTTTTAAATAACTTAGTGTAATTATCCACAGATCTAAACAATGTAATAATATAAGTAAAGCATACTCCCTCGGTTTTATTTTGGTATGTCCCACCTCACTTGATACTTTCTAAAATGATTTTTTTACACTTACAAATTCCTCCCACTAATCTCTTTCATACTTTTTTCTCGTTCTTGTGCACACCACTTAGGTTTCAAACGAGGTAGGACGGAAGAAATATTATTTTTTTTATTTTTTCCGTAAAAGCATATTTTTTCAAAGAAAATTATTTCACAAAATGGAGTAACTCCTCAAGTCTATACAAGTCCATATTTATTTCTTTAGTAAATGTGAGATAATTGTCTTTTACACGCCCCATCGTGTAAATGGGATTTGCAAGACTTACAGCGTGGACTTATCAACCGGGTGGTGCAACATTGTGGGTTGCTGGGCATGCACGTGTAATGAACCTTGTAGAAGAGGCGACAGAAGGCCCATCTGGAAGCTGCGTTGAAGCGAGACCCAAGTGAGAGCATGAGCTGGATTGAGCTGGTAACAGATCGTATTGGAAGTTCTACCTTAAAACCAATTGGTGCTAAAGGAAGTAACTCCTCAAATCTATATACTGGTCCATATTTCTCGTTTTAGAATTAGTAGATGTGGGATAATTGTCTCTTACAAAATACTCCCTCATTTTCAGGTTAGTTTGAGCTTATTGATTTTTTTCGACCGTCCCAAGTTAGTGTGAACTGCCCAAAATAGCAAAGAATCTATTCCTCCTACTCATTCTCTTCTATTTTACTTTTTACACTCACAACACCAATCAACTTAATGTTTTACCACTTATTTTCTCTCCTATTTAATTTTTCATACATACAAACACCTCCTTTCACTATTTATATCTCCTACTTTTTTTTAATTTGTGTGCCCATTTTTTTGGTTGACATTAACGTAAGGCGGATGAACTTAACTTTATCGTCCGATTATTTTCAAAAAGAAATACTAATGGGCCTTGCGAATTGAATTCAAACTCTTTTAAAGGCCAAAAATTACTTTTAAATGCAACAGAGGGATATATAGGACTACTGTCTTTACGTTGCGATAAAGGAAATTTTCCCATTTGGGAGACATTAAAGAAAATTTGGGTAATCATTAAAAAAAAGGGGCAACTACCATTTAGTCCCTCAACCAAATGAAAATTACCATCAAGGACAAAGAATTTGTAATATTACCACCTAGTCCAAGGGTTAGTAAAATGACACTTATGCCCTTAATAAATAATGAAAAATTATATTAATGCCACTCCCTCCATCATTTCACTTTCTCTCCCACCACCATGACCACCTTTGACCACCCATCCCAATCACCTCCAGCGACCATTTTCCGGCGACCCCCCTCCGGCGACTATTTTTCGACAACCACCTCCGTCAACCATTTTCCGGCGACCACCTCCGGTGAGTATTTTTTTGGTGCCATAATCCGTCAGCCTTTCCGACCACCATTTTCCAACGACAACACACGGAGACTATTTTTCTGGCTACCACCATCTCCGGTGATCAAATAACTGAGAACTTATCAATAAGTTCTCAGTTGTCATCTAAACAACCCCGACGACAAACTTCGGCGACCAAACAACTGTGAACTAATCAGTAAGTTCACAGTTGTCAACAAAACTACTAAGAACACGATCGAATCCGGTGACCACCAACTCCGGCGACCAAACAACTGTGAATTAATCAGTAAGTTCACAGTTGTTCAAGAACAAGTTCACAGTTGTTCCAGAACAAGTTTACAGTTATTCCAAGAACAAATTCACATTTTTCAAACAATTTTTTTTTCAAGAACAAATTCACAGTTGTTCCAGAACAAGTTCACAGTTGTTCCAAAACAACTTTACAGTTATTCGAAGAACAAATTCACATTTAAAAAAAATACAATTTTTTTCAAGAACAAGTTCACAGTTGTTCCAGAATAAGTTTACAGTTATTCCAAGAACAAATTCACATTTTTAAAAAAAAAATACTATTTTTTTCAAGAACAAGTTCACAGTTGTAAGTTCGCAATTGTAAGTTCGCAATTGTTAGTTCGCAATTGTAAGATCGCAATTGTAAGTTCGCATTTGTTCCTTGAACAAGTTCAAAGTTGGTCCAAAAACAAGTTGACAGTTGTTCCAAAAACAAGTTCCTAAGAACAATTCACATTTTTCGAAAAAAAAATAAAAAAAATTTACACTTTTTTAAAAAACAAGTTCACAATTATTTAAAAAACAAGTTCACAATTGTTTCCAGAACAAGTTCCAAGAACAAGTTCACTGTCTTTTTTTCAAGAACAAGATCGCAATTTTGTAAGTTCACAATTGTAAGATCGCAATTGTAAGATACCAATTGTAAGTTCGCAATTGTAAGTTCGCAGTTATCCTGTTCACATTTGTTTCAATAATAACTAAGAAGTTCACAGTTGTTTTAAGAACAAGTTTTCAGTTGTTCCAAGAACAAGTTCACAGTTGTTCCAAAACAAATTCGCAGATATCCTAAGAACAAGTTCCAAAAACAAGTTCACAGTTGTGTTTAACAGTTTTTTCAAGAACAAATAAAAGAAGTCCACATTTGTTTTAGTTAAGTTCATAATTTCTGCATAAAAATGTCTTATATTTTACTTAATTCACAATTGTTTTTAGTATTTTAAGCCTCTATTTTTACTATTTTGCTTAATTCACCGTTTCTATGAAAAAAATCACATTAAAAAAACATTTTTTTCAACAACAAGTTCACAATTATTATCGAAACAAGTTCACAGTTATTTCACGAACAAGTTCACAATTGTTTCCAAAACAATCCAAGAACAAGTGCACAATTATCGGAACAAGTTCATATCTTTAAAAGTTTTGAATAGTCAAATGGGAGGATCATTTTGGGACGGAAAGAGTACGTATCTTACATGGATAGCATTGTTGAATTTAAATTACTCCTACTTTTTTTCACAACGGGAGCGGCAACTTCTGATGATTTTTGCAACTTGATTTGCTCCACTAAAGACTTGACTTCCTTCAAACCCCGAACTTTACTTTGACCAATCACTTTGATACAATAATTAAGCAACAAAATTGTCACTCCATAACATGGACTTGTTGAACGTAACAAAAGCAAAGAGTGATAATTTTACAAAATCCATAGAATATTTTCATATAATCAGGCATCAGTGAACCTGTAATTGTTCTAATCAATAAACTCAATTTGAAAACAGAAAATTAGCAAAAATTCAACTTCAAATTGACTACTTACTACAGAAACAGTCCGATTGAGCTTCGCCGGAATCGTCACAAAATCTGAAGAAAGCAATGACACCCTTTAAAATTCATCATTTTTTTTTTACATAACACAAACAAAATGTATGTAGACTAACCACATTTCTCGATCTCTGTTCCATTCTTTATACACTATAATCTTCTCCCCCTTTGCCTTTTCTTTTCTTTCTCCTGCAAACTAAAAATCCCAATCAACAGAATATTCATATTCAGTCTTTGAATTCAAAGTAAAGGAACTTACCAAGTACTGATCAGATACCCCTCCAAAAGCGTCGGTCTTTCTCACGTGAGATTCTTACGCTTTACTTCGATTCATGTATTCTGATGCATGGGCTAGATGCTGTGACTGGATGCGTAGAATGATATACATAAAGGGTTTGACTGAACTCCCCGTCTCGAATGTTTTTCAAAGAATAAATTAACTCTCAAACAAATCAGTAAAAATAAAACATGAAACATAACCATAGATGTCAAAATCTTCAACACAACCGCCTTGTTCCCAGAAACGAATTTTGTTTACATATTCTATTAAGCATCTTCTAAATTCTCTTCTTAAACCCGATCAGGAGGTTGTCTGGCACTCCCTGTTCTCCTGCAATAATATAGAGAAATGAAATGAGAGCACAGAAAAAGGAGTTTTTTTTTAGGTGTGTGGGGGGTGGGGGGAGAATCAGGACATGAAAGAAGAAAATGACCATTATAGGAAGAAGAAAAATGGATTGTAGTGCTCAGGATGGAGTAGATGCCCAAATTAGAAATTAATCCCAAAATCTGAAGAGAGGTGATAGTGACGTAGTTGAGGATTTAGGGCTGGCGGAGGTGAGGTTAGGAAGGGAGGGATCAACCTAAGGCAGGGAGGTAGTGAGATGCTCAGATCTGGTCGGAGAAGGGAGATGGTCGTCTGGATTTGAAGAGGGTAAGGTCGCCGAAGTTGGAGAGGGTTGGTCGCCGGAGGTGGAATGGAAGGCTCGTCGGAGGTCGGAAATGTAAGAATCACCGGAGATTGGAAGGAGCGGTAGTCGCCGGCAATCGAAGTGTAGAGAGAGAATACGAAGGGCAGAGAACGTGCGTTACGAGGAGAGGGGAGGAGAGTGATTTTAATTGGACAAGGGGTAGTTTCGGGATTTGATAATATTAATGGACCCTATGGCAATATATTTTTATGTATTGGACTAGATGGTAAATGAAAATATTACTTTGGAGTAGATGGTAGTTTCAATCAGGATGAGGGATTAGGTGGTAATTTTCTCTAAAAAGTATTTCGCACGAGTTACCCCCTTTTTCACATAAGACCTGATATAGCAGTATACTCCTTCCATAATTATGTGCATAAATTGTCATTTTGGGTATTACATTGATAAGTCACACTTTCTTAAAATAACAAAAAAATCTTTACTATTCATCCCACTTATTCTCTCTCATACTTTACTTTTACACTCACAACACCAATCAACCTACTATTCCCTACCTCACTTTCTCTCTCTTACTTCACTTATCACACTCTGAACGACTACCCACTACTATTTATTAGGCCGGGCAATTGTGCCCCTTTACCCGCTAACCCGTCCGACCCAACCCGCTAATCACCCGACCCGACCAAATCCGTTTAAGTTAGCGGGTTAAAGAGGGTCACCCATTTCAACCCGCGAAGCTTAACGGGTCGACCCGACTCAACCCGTCCGCTTCGACCCATTTTAACCCGCAAAAACAAATAGTTTGGGTCGACATCTTAAGGCAAAAAAAGGGGGAAAAAAATAAACGGATCGAGTCGCCACAACCCGTTACCCGACCCGTTTGACCCGTAAATTTAAAAGGGTTGTGGCGGGTAGACCCGGCTTAACCCGCTAGAACCCGGCCCGACCCGCCCAATTGCCAGGCTTACTATTTATCTCTTAATTCCCGTGCAAAACTCAATTTTTGCACATAGTTATGGGACGGATGGAGTATAGTTAAAATTTACTCCATCTGTCTTGAGTGTGTCCATTTTCAAGAAATTTCTGTCTCAAAATGAGTGTCCATTTTGACTATAGCTTTGTCCTTTAATGTTTATTTTTTTGAAATTATTTTCAACGGTCTCTTCATAGTTGCAAATACTAAATGTTTGTAAAGAGGATTATAAGATTATATACTCCCTCCGTCCCGCCGGAAACTTCAAAAAAAATTATGGCACAAGAATTAAGGGAAAAAGTGAAAAAGTTGATGTGTTGTGAGTGTTGACAGTTGAGTGGGAGAGAGAAAGTGGGGTAGAGAATAGTTAGTGGGTTAGTGGATGTGAGTATGAGAAGTGGGACCCACTAATTAAAAAGTATTAAAAACTTTCCATTTATGGATTTTGCAATTTCTATCGGACGCCCAAAATTGTAAGTTTTGCAATTTTCGACTGGACGGAGGGAGTATGAATTTTGCTACCAAATTGTACAAAAAGTTATGTTGCTTAAAATGAAATTTGGACACTCATTTAAGGACAAAGAGTTGGTAAAAAAAAAAGAGAGAGATTTCACGCGTTGTGACTTGGGATTTTGTGAATACACCTAAGATCATATATGCACACCAAGTTCGTATAGTATCAATTTATACTTTATTCTTGTAAAATTAATGTTTAAAAAGTTGTGTGGCAAGGATATATATGCATTATTACCATTTAATTGTATAAAAAATAAATTTTGTATTTTTTTAAATTTTGATAATTAAAACTGAATTATTTATTTAAATTTAGGAACAAAATGAGTAATTAAAAAAAAAGAAAAAAAAAAAAGAAAAAAAAGGAAGAAGATTACTTGTGTAAATGCAATTACGAAATGAAAAGAAGACTAGGATATAATCCCCCAAGGCCAAGGCCCAATAGAGGAGAAGAAAGAGTGGACGTTTCAATTTTTTGCATCCAAGAGGCCCAGCTAAGTAAGTAAGCCTTCGTTTGTTTTACGTAAAACGACTTCAAAAAAATAATTTTTTGGAAAATGTTTTTCAGAAAATGAAAATTCTTTTTAAAAAATGATATAAACATGTTTTCGGTTGTTTAGTAAATGTAAAGAAAATATTTTCATAAGAGAAAAAAAATCGACGGGCAAAGAGGGGGGAAATGGTAGTTTCAACGTGGGGGTGGGTAGGGTGTGGTGTATGGGTGGCCAAAACCGGTTCCGGTTCGGAACCGCCGGTTCGGCATATATGTGACCCTGAACTGGCCCGTGCTTACCCCGGTTCCGGTTGGCACAATCCGGTTCTGGTTAGGTTCCGGTTCCGGTCCCCCCCTTTAAAATTGTTGAAAAACAAGGGATTTTTTGTCCGGTTCCGGTCCGCCATTTATGTGAACCGTAACGGGCCCGGATGAATGGCGGTTCCGGCTTATTCGCCGGTTTGCTCCGGTTTCGTGCTTTTCCGGTCCGGTTCTGGTTCCGTTTGGCCATCCCTAGTGTGGTGTGTTGGTGGGGAGGTGTTAAAAAATAGTTTTAATGAGTGATTTTTTTTTTTTTTTGGTGGTGGGGGGTGGGGGTGGGAAGGTAAGGTTGGAGGGTGGGGTGGAGGTGGAGGTGAAGTGGGTAGCTTGTGGTTGTATGAGGAGTAGGGTGTGTGAGTGAGGGAGTTAACATTTTTTAGAAAATGACTTACGGAAGAGAAATCTGTAAGTCGTTTACTTAGAAAAGTGGGGAAATCATTTTCCGAAAAACCTTTTCACCATTTTCCAGTATTTAACAAACACCGGAAAATGAGGAATCCTCTGAATAAACAGAGCCTAACTAACACAGCCCATTATCTTACACAACTATTAATGGGCCATTCGCTTTACAGGTTTCGCCTTGTAAATTGAATAAATGAAGAGTGTCTGCCTGGCCCAAAGTTTTTAGGTCCATCAATTCATCACAAACATTGGATTGGAGATGGTCATTCGAGCAGCTCAGTTTGTTTTAAGCGCAACTCACGGGAATCGCGGAGCCAGAAATTTCTTGAATTTGAAAGGAGGATAATGTTATAAGTAATTGGTGTAAGAAATCTAGCATACTATAGTACTCGGATTTCGAACGGCTCCACCGAGCAGTTAGCTGCACCCGTGCACCGCGTGAAAGTTACACAACATTTGTGAGTTAGCTCCTGCAAATGTAAAACGTGTACTGCAAATGTAAAACGTTTCTCAGATAGCTCCCGATTTCAGACGTTTTTACATTGTGTAGTGCAATAAAAACATTGTGTAGAAAACATTTTACATAACGTGTGTAACTTTCATCCGGTGCAGCGGTGCAGCTAATTTCGGTGCAACGGTTCCGGGTCCATAGTACTCCAATATATAGTATCACACTTTAATATAATGTACTATGTATATATAGTGTGTCACTATACACAAATAGTATGCCACTATTTGTGATAGTGACATGAGTGAAAGTTCTATCTATAAAAGGCTTGTATGTGTATTTGGAGAACATACCTAATTCAGTATACCGAGTTCTTACTTCTTCATTCCTTCTTTCTCTCTTTTATACAATTCACTATTCTTTGTTACATTACAAATCAACCTCAGAACTTCAGTTCACAACATGTTATCAGCACCAGCATGAAGTGCTCTAAACAATATATCATTGCAAATATTCTTTTCAATGGAAAACTTTCCAGACCCGACTTTTAAAAACTTATACTATGTCAGTGGAAAAAAATATCAGTCATGGGTCGTAATTGAATTATATCTAGAATCCAAAAACTTTAGGATATTATTAAACAAGATAAGAATGTCTCAAAACAAGACAAGGCTACGGCAATGCATTTTCTTCGTTCCCATTTTCACGAGACGCTAAAATTGGAGTACTTAACGATAAAAGATACAGTCGTGTTTTTGGGAAAATATAAAAGAAAGATATATCCATTTAAATGCGGTTATACACATAAAAGCAACTAACGACTGAATAAATTTACGTGTACAAGATTTTAAAATGAGTGATTATAACTCTAAGATGTATGAAATTACATCACCCCTCAAACTCTGTGGCAAGAAAGTGTCTGAAAATGCACAAATCAATCATTTTGGGATTGCAGAACAGTCAAATCATGATATCATGGTCAATGAAGATGATTTGGTTGATGTGAATAAAAAAATTGCAATGAATTTCATAAATACTGGAGAAACATATAAAAGAGATATTATGGTCATCAATTATTCATTTGCCTCTATAATTTTTCATATTGTCTTCAAAAGAAATATGGATCCAGAACCAGATCAATGGCAGAATGTTGAAAGCGTTCAATTGGGTAAAATGGCAAGAAGCAATAGAGGTTGAGCTAAGCTCGCTAAATAATAGAAACATCTTTGGGCTTGTAGTCCGTACACCCCAGAATGTGACCCTGTTTGGTACAATTGGGTGTTAGTACGAAAGAGAAATGAAAGCAATAAAGTGGTAAGATATAAATCGAGATTAGTGGCTCAAGGTTTTTCTCAGAAACTCTGTATTGATTTTGACCAAACTTATTCTCCTGTAATGGATGACATTATATTTCGCTACCTAATATCTTTGGCAGAAAGTACGAATTTAGAAATGCGCTGGTAACTACATATATTAATCATTGGATGCCAATATACATGTGAGGCTTCCCGAAGGCCTTAAGTTCCTTAATATAAAGAAAAATGAGAATCGCAATACATATAGAATAAAGTTGTAAAGGTCATTGTATGGCCTAAAACATCGGGTAGAATGTGGTACAACTTACTGAGTAATTTCCTCTTGAAAAGGGGATACAAACAATGATATATGTTTGTGTGTTTTCATAAAGATGTCTCAAAATGATTTGTGCATTATATCAATCTATGTTGATGATATAAATATAATAGGAACACGTAAATAGATTGAAAAAGCAAGCTCATATTTAAAGGCGGAATTCGAAATGAAAGACTTGAGTAAAATTAAGTATTGTCTTAGCCAACAAATTGAGCATCTCCCTGAAAGAATTTTTGTACACCAGTCGACCTATGTGAAAAAGGTACTGGAATGATTTCATATGGATAAATCTCATCCACTTAGCATACTAATGATCGTTAGATCACTTGATGCGAATAAGGATCCATTCAAACCTAAGGAAGATATCGAAGAAGTATTGGGACTAGAAGTTATTTACTTAAGCGCCATTGGTGCATTACGATATCTTGCAAATTGCATAAGTGATGCTCAACAAATACTCTTAATAGTGTTTCCAATGTGAGTGATAAAGAGTGCCAACGAGTGCATTTGTTTTGTTAGTGTCAGTGCATGTTTCAAAAAGTGTCTTGTATGTGTTGTTTAGTTTATGGATTCCTTTAAGCGTATGCGTGACAATGGACGAACTTTTGATTGCATATCAAATCGGATGGAATTTTGAGATCTACCAAAGTCATCTAGCTTCGCCCGTCAACACAATCTGACACTTTCTTTAATACTATCATCAACACTAGTACTGATATAATTTGACAATATCATTCGCAATCTTCAAACACGTGCTTTTCCACTCAGTAACACACATTAACACTATGAAGACAAAAACACTAGAAGTCTTTAACGCTATCACTGACACTCTTAACATACCACTCATGTCCGTTTGACTCTTGAAAACAAATAATACTTTCTCTTAAGAAAGAAGAAAGATGCAAAACATTAGTACTACCTCAGTGATAAAATGAATGTGTAAAAAAAATTAAATTTAAATTTGATTAGGAGCTAATTAAAATTTCTTTTGATTATTCATTTTAGAACGAAGATAATAATATTATACTCGCTCAATTCATGACAAAATACTCATTTTGCTATTGTGGTTCCTCGTTCGAAAATAAAATTTTCTCAAAAAAGAAATACCTCCTCCGTCTCATAAGGTGTCTTATTGGAAGTACTACTTTCCTAAACAAGATAATATATAACACGGAGTAAGTTTTTATTAATGAGACTCACATGTTATACTCACAACAACTATCCACTTACTATTGCTTACCACATTTTCTATCTGCGATACACTCAACAACAGTTATCTTTTCATCATTTTTCCTTGTTTTTATTTCTAAAAGCAAACAGGTAATTTGTTATAAGACGAAGGGAGAGTATGTAACACTAATTTAATAATGAGACTCACTTGTCATACTCAAAACATTATACACTTATTATTCTCTACCCCACTCTCTTTCCTTCCTACTCACAAGCCCTACCTATTTTACAATTTGAATTTGCTCCAGCATAGCATTTGGTGCAGCGCTACAATCATAAAAATAGGATAATGAAATGTAAAAAACTGATGTAAACGCAGCGGAATAGTAAACAAGAATTGATCTATGAACAACTCTTCTGCAAGGATTAAGGAATCCCCAAACAAGAAATCAACAAGAAATCTTGAAAACCAAAAGGTTTAAACTAATATTGCAATTGCAATTGAGAAAATAAAATAATAATCAGCTTGTCCAAAATAAAAGACTACAAAGAATACTTATACTAGAATAATAATAAAATCCTATTCTAAGAAGAAAATCAAAAACAAAAATAATTAAGGAATAGTTTTGAAGTCAAAAACTGGAACAAAACGAAACACCCTTTTCCTGGATATTGTCGGTCACGACCGTGCTCGTGAAGAGGCACGATCGTGCAAATCAATACGCAAGACTCCGTCCTTCAATTCCTTTTCTGCATGGCCGAGTCAACAACTTAGCACGGCCGAGCTAAACCTGGTCCGCCCGGGTTGCTCCTTTGATCCGCCCGGACTGTTGCTGCTGCTGTGAAGGACTTCGTGCTACATCAAAAACCTATCACAAAATGTAAAATATTTTAAAGAAAACATATTTTGTACTAAAGTGTCATCTAAAATGTTTAGTAGCGCATGTAAAACTCTTACCATGTAATGTAAAAAAAAAATATCAGTTGTAGACTTTTTTTTCAAAATGTTGTACATTGTGTAGTAGGCTTTTTACATTCATTTGTTCGAGTGTTATGACTGAGCGTTGTAGCAAAAAACTGTTGAAGCAGTTTCAAATCCCTTTTTTTTAAAAACACTTTTACTTAATTTTTGTTTTTAAAAGCAGATAAATACTTTGTCATGAGACGGAGAGAGAAAGTATGTTGTGCGTTTATAACATACCAGAGTAGAAGTAGTACCTTAAGTTTTCGGTCATGGAAATCTCTAAGAGCATGCACAATGGTGAATGAAAAAATCATTCATTATGTGAACGAAACTGGGTTGTGAATGAAAAAAATCGTTCATTATGTGAACGAAACTGGGTTGTGAACGAAATTTCGTTCACATAAGCTTACATTCTGTAGTGGTGAACCAGTTTTGGTTCACCAATATAATTTTACATAATAATTCGATGTTCTAAAATTAAGAATATAGTTTTTCAAATATTATTTTTTATTAATGTCATTAAAAATTAAAAAAACAATTAATTATTAATTTTATTGTTTACTTAGTAACTTTGAAATTAAGCACTCATAATCAAACGTCAAATCACGATATTTTTAAGCATTACACACGTGAATTTTTTTAAACAGTTTTGATATTATGACATAAATGATGTCGTTGGCGCAAGTGAAAATCTAAATATATAAAATATTAAAAATGTATCAAATATATACATTCAAAAATTTTAAATCATTTTTAAGTAGTAAAATTATGACAAATATTACAAAATTAGACTCTATGTGCATATGTACAGAGAAAAAGAAATTATAAACATTTTAAATATTTTTATATATATAATATAATTTTGAAAATTACAAACTTACAAAATACAGATATAGCTCGAACCAATTTTCGTTCACGAATTGATCATGAAATGAATGAAAACTTTTGTTCACGACCATAAACAAATCTTCGTTCACCATTAATTATCATGAACCAATTTTGATACATCAAATTACACTCGGTGAATCTAAATTGGTCTACCATTAAACATGGTCCAATTATTGAGTGGGTAAAGGTGAAAACAAAGAAATTTGATTGGACTAGCATTCCCTTAATATTACTCTCTCTATCTTATAACTATGTGAATAAAATGAGTTGTGCATGAGAATTAAGAGATGAATAGAAGTTGAGTAGTTGTTGTGAGTGTGAAAAGTGAAGTAGGAGAGAGAAAGTGGCGTAGGGAATAGTAGATTGATTGATGTTGTGAGTATTAAAGTAAAGTAAGAGAGAATGAGTAGGAGGAATAGTGAAAAAAAGAATTGTCATTTTAGAAAAGTATGACTTATCATTAAGCTGTTAAAAAAAAAATTGTGCACATAGCTATTAGACGGAGGAGGAAGTATACAG
Organism: Campanula takesimana; assembly: GCA_026119855.1. Classification (NCBI taxonomy): domain Eukaryota; kingdom Viridiplantae; phylum Streptophyta; class Magnoliopsida; order Asterales; family Campanulaceae; genus Campanula; species Campanula takesimana. The sequence goes on from JAOWBW010000086.1 coordinate 185,476, forward strand.
GACGGATGGAGTATACTGGAGAGCCTACTACGTCCCCATCCATGGTGCTGTTTTATTCCTGTTTTAGGTATGATACTTGGTATTAATGCGCTCAAGAATCTGGACCATTCATTTTGATTTGCGATTGAGATTAAATGAGCAAAATGTAAGTTTTGTATAATCCGTTATTGTTTTTAATCGTTGATGAAACAAAAAAGAGAAAAGTAAAATGATCTAAACTATTGTAGCTGACCGCTGTTGCGCTGCATAACCCAATGACAGGGGTTTCAAATCTAATTTTAGATGTGGGGCCCCCTACTCCAAATCAATGGACTTGTTGGAACCAGTGTTCTAAAAGTCGCTCGCTTAGGCCCCGCCTAAGTTCCGCCTAGGATATTATAGTTATGTCTAAATTTTCGGCCCCACCTAGGCGCTAGGCCCAGCTGCGGCGCCTAGCGGCCGCCTAGTGCTTTTTAGAACTTTGGTTGCAACATATAATAGCATCAAATTTGGTACCTAAGCAAAACAAAAGAATGCGGCAATAGAAAACTATCGGACTTTAATCATTTTACTGCGCATGAGTCACTAATTTACGTTTGAAGTATGAGTAATTAATACTTGTTTATTTATTTCATAATAAGTGTCAAATTATTTCAATTTTGTTTTCAAAATAATTTTCTCATTTTGTGTTGATCATAAACGTAAAAACATAATGCTACAAATAAACAAAACATCATCATTAAAATATTGACAAGGAATAAAACATCATCATAAAATATTGACAAGGCATTAAGAGCATCCATAATGAGAGCTTTTTGAGAGCTCCTTATTTTTATGAAAAAGCTCTAAAAAGCTTTTTGCCATTGTGGAGTTCTTTAAAAAGCTATTTACTAAAGAGCAACTATTTCTACAAAAAGCTTTCTCTAAGAGCTCTTTTCATTAACTTTAACCGATTCCCCATATTGGCCATTAAATATTAAACAAAAATTTATTTATTCTTTTTATTGGATGTGAGGGCCACAAAAAGGTTGGTGAAAAAGCTCTACCATTATAGAAAAAGCTTAGAGTGTTTATTTGTTGATTAGTAGAGGATGTTGTGGCATATTGAAAACACAAAAAAAAAAAAAAAATCATTCGAAAAGAGCTCTACTATTGTGAATACTCTAAGACAATTGATATAAGATGCGAAGAGACACATTTTGCAAAGTGAAGTATGAGTAACTAATATTCACTCATTTGTTTTATCATAAGTGTCATTTGTTTCATTAGTATCTCCATTCAAAAAAGAAAAGGTGGTAATTATAAACGTACAAACACATTTTGCAAAGTGAAGTATGAGTAACTAATATTCACTCATTTGTTTTATCATAAGTGTCATTTGTTTCATTAGTATCTCCATTCAAAAAAGAAAAGGTGGTAATTATAAACGTACAAACACAATGCAAATAAATAAAACATCATTCTTATGATAAAAATATTTACAATGCCACTAAGATGGGAGAGAGATTACATTTTGTTGCACTTTGGGTGTAACCAAATGAAAGTTAGTGTGGTCCAAAGTACTAATAAAGGAAGATCAGATGGCAAGCAAGTACTTAGACATGCCCAACCGCTTCATTTGAACTGGCGAACCAGCGGTTTTCGAACCAGCCAAAAAAGCTTAAACAGTCGTAGCGGAACTAGAGGCGGTTTACGGTTTTTTAAGGCTCATGCTTCAAAACCGGCGGTTCATTCAATCTCAGCCGTCTAGATCATATCCGTTGCCCCGTTTGAAATCTGGTCGTTGGATAGATGACTGTTGGCGCCTGGCTTGGGGAAGGTCAACTAGCCGTTGTTAGCCGTTTTAAACTAGCCGTTATATTTCTAACGGCTAGGACTGAACTGAAAGAAAAAAAAAAACCCTTCTAGCCCATTTTAACTATAAATATGGTAGGCTTAGTCGCGCCTACTACACTAGACCTAAACTCGGCCACTAATAATGTAATTAGGGTAAGTCAGGGTCGATCCTCGAATAACATTGATTATTTGCGTACTAGTCACTTAACCAGATTGGGGGGTTTGAATTGTTAATATTATATCCTAAGAACGGGAAAATAAACTAAGATGATTAAAACAATGATTTAAAAGTATTTCAGATTTGATACTATCCCTGACTTTTAATTCTAATATCACTGATAATTCTTTTCTCCGTTAATCTTATTCACTTGATCACGAGATGTATTTCAATCTATGTCTCTACTTTCAAATTAGTTACTAGCAGTGGCACACTCACTAGAAACCCTAATTAAAATTAAATCTAGATTGGCACAGAAAAAAACTGGAGTTTAATTGATGATGTTTTAAAAGACTATAAGATCTAGAACGCTTTCTAACGTTAACTAGATAATCGTGAAATCTTGCCTACTTCCCGAATTGCTATGGCACATACACAATCCGTGAAGATGCTACGGCAAAAACCCTAATTCTGCATATAAAAGAGTAATCTAGCAAAGATCAATAAAAAGGACTAGCAAATTGGCCAAATTCACAAACCCTAACTATTAATCTAAATCAATACAAACAAGATTATGAATAAGAATTAATTGGGAAAAAGAAATACCTCAATAAAAATTAAAATCCGGATCAAGATCTCAAATCTAAAGAAATGGAGTTTAGTTCTCCATGAAAGGTTCACAAAGCTCTAAGAAAAATAAAGAACGATGTAAAAATTCAAAAAGGTGAGAGACATAATCTAATAATAATAATAATAATAATAATAATAATAATAATAATAATAATAATAATAATAATAATAATAATAATAATAATAATAATAATAAGAGGTTTTAAATACCTATTACTAATACATGTTTAATAAGCAAAAGAATAAAAAAAAAGAAAATAATTTAATTAATTCGGATTCTGCTACGTAACAAGACCCGCCCACTAGTCCGACACGGACTGTGGTGTCCGAGTCGTTAATGTAAGGACATGGCTTGCAACACAAGTCATTTAGACTTACATTTATAAAATTATGATTATAATGTTAATTTATAAATTATAGTTGATAATAAAATGTGTAGAATTCCTGGATATATAATTACCTAATTGTGATGGGCAAAAGGGTAATATAATATCACTAAGCTTCTTGAAAGGGTGTAGTCCCTAGGTGAAGTGACACAATGTTTCCTATTTAAAGGCCCTTCCATCAAGCCTAGAAACAACTATTCATTCTTGTTATCTCTCCTAAATTCTCTTCACATTATTGAAGTACTTGAGAGATTAAGAAGTCACTATTACTTAGAAGATCTTCATTCCCTACTTCTTCTTCTTCATCTTATTTCTCCCTACATCATCCATGGATTTAACAGGTATATATTTTATCGCTTTCGCTTCATCTCTTCCTCAATCCTATTCTAAAGTGAGTGTGGCATTCAGGGATTAAAATTGTTCCAACAATTGGTATCAGAGCCCCGCTCATCTTTAGTTTAAGTTTGAGTTCTTTTTTTGGAAAGTGTATACTTTCAATTTTGATTCATTTTCCCTGTTGAATCATTAAGTTTTGATGTTGATTATGGACTCTAATTCGTTCATAGAGCACTGATAATCATCATCTAAAATTCAGAAAAGGTTTGAAAGTTTTGTTCATTAAAACTAAATGGTTCAAGTGTGACTATCCCTTCATAACATGGTTTTATGTTTTCGTGCATACCATGTGGATCTACTCACTTGATTCCATTAATTTTAAGGCAAGATTATCCCTAAATAACATGGTTTTATGTTTTAAGTACATACCATGTGGATCTACTTGCAATTCATGGCCTTTTGGGAATAAATTAAATAAATTCAGAAAGTGCAGAAAATGGGGTGCTCGGCCGAGTCATTTGTTTTTCTCGGCCGAGCATATGAAAAGGCGCGAACTGCTCGGCCGAGTCTTTGGATTTGCTCGGCCGAGCACATGAACAGGCGCCAAAAATGGCATAAACCGGTCGGACCTTTGGTCGAGTTCGGTTCGGTTCTCTTGAATACCCGGTCGGGTCTTTGGTTATGCCCGGTCGGACCAAGACTTGAGCGGCCGAGCAATTGGTTTTGCACGATCGAGCATTGTATGTCAAATAAGGCATTTGTTTCTGATTAAGATGCTCGGCCGAGCAGCTCGGTCGAGCGTTTTGTTTAGAGCGGCCGAGCATAATGTGACAAATTGACCAAAACATTCTGATTAAGGTGCTCGGCCGAGCACTTCATAAGACTCGGCCGAGCAGTTACTGTTCACAGGTTTTGAATTTTTCTAAAGTTTTGCACTATTTTGTTTTTCCCTTGGAACAAAACCTACATTATTTCAAACCTAAAAAGTTATGATTAATTATATGCTTTGACAATTTTATTCATTGTTTAAATAATATTGTCGCCTAAGTGATTTACGTTATTTAAACCCTTAAATTGTAAAGTGTTGGATGTTTAAGTTAATATGTGAATGACTTGAATTTTCCAAAGAAGATCTTGACATTTGACTAAACTTAGGCATTCATGTGGTAACAAATAAAATGAACATTAGGATATTTTCTTAGGTACTTATGTCGGCCCAAAGGAAGATTAAGTATTTATTAAAATATAAGTTCAAATTACTTGTTACCTAAGGCAATCATTTATGAGTCAACTCGCAATCCAAAGATTAGTTTTGATGTCATGTTGATTGTCTTATTGATGGATTTCGTTGATATAATTAATCATTTTTCATTTTGTAGTTTCTTATTCATGTTTTTGTTTTCATTCTTTTTTGTTCTCAAAACCCAACAGATTTACTTATTGCTTCATCCGTGATTACTGCTATGAGTACTTTACCGATGCTTAACGGGACTAATTTTAAAACTTGGAAAAATAAATTGATGATGATCTTAGGCTATATGGACATATATCACGCATTAAGGGAACCGTTTCCTCTTCCTCTTTCTGATATAAGCACTCAAGAAGATTGCTTAAATAATGAGAAGTGGGAACGCTCCAACCGCGTGAGCCTAATGATCATGAATATAGTTGTCCCGGAGACCATTTTGGACGGTGTCTCCAAGGACGTTAATGCTAAAACATTCCTTGATATGATTGAGGGATGTTTGGCATCTACCTCTTCTCATGGGACAAAGAGAAAAGGGAAATGATCATAAAGAGGAATGCTTCTTTTGCAAGGACCTCACTCACATGAAGTACGACTGCCCTAAGTATCACGCTTGGCGTGCTAAGAAAGGTATGTCATTTGGAATTATTTGTGATAAAGGCTAATTTGGTTTCATTTCCTACATATACATAGTGGTTGAATTATGTTACAACAACTCACATAATGAATGTCTATGTAGGATTGCCTGAAATACCGAAGTCCTGGAGAAGATGAAGGATTCATCTATATGGAAGCCGGGATCCGGTTGAAGTGAAAGGCATCGGGAATTTTGGTTATTGTTAAAGTGCTTAGTGTTATTTGTATAAATAATACATTTGTTGTACCGTCATTTAGACGGAATTTAATATTTATCACACTATTGAACAAAAAAGGTTATTTTGTTCATCTTTTATAAATGTGATTTTTATTTTAAATTACAAGGTTGTTGGTACTAGTACTTTGTCAAGTGTTCTTTATTTACTTGACATTATTCAAACAATAAATGTGTCCCTTAAATAATGAAACCAAAACTAGAAAGCAAAAGTTATCAAGTAAAGTTTATATTTTATTAAAGCATAGGCATTTGGGTCATATTTCCAAGAGGAAAATTGATAAGCTTATGTTAAAGGAAAATCTTAAACAAACTTGATAATTTGGAAAATACTTTTACATTAAATGCCTTAAAGTAAATTTACAAACATTATAGTATTCTCGAGAGCATCAAGTGTCTCAATGAACTAATGCATTCGGATATTTGTAGGCCATTAATTATTCCTTCATGGAAAAGGTCAACAATAGTTATTATGTTCAAAATGACTAACTCTTAGTTTGAATACATTTATTTGCTTCATAAAATATTGAGTTTGGACGTTGTAAAAGTCTTATAAAGACAAAGTTGGAAATCAACTTTGAAGACTATTAAGAACATTAGGGTCATTCATGATTGTGTATACATCTTTGGAATGATTGTTAAAAGGAACAACGTCTAGGTCCTTTTTACTCGCTATTTTGAAAGAGTGAGAGATTATCTCTCTCTACATTGAGCCGAGTACGCCTAGCATGAATATTGTAATAGAGACATATTGAAATCCTTAAGGATATGGTAATAAGTATGTTTTATACTTCTCTTACCTCACTCATTATGAGCGATACGTTAAAGCCGCAACCTTTATTCTCATTAAAGCTCCCTCTAAGGCTACTAATATAAACCCTTAATGATTTAAGGACGCGTTCGTTATTCGTCCTTAAATCATATTCATTTATGGGGTTGTCTAGCATAAGGATAGACTTTATAAGTCTACTAAGGGCAAGTTAGACGTAAGATTATTAGTAGTTATTCATGGGGTAAGCCGAGAGAACTATGGGATATATAAATTTTACAACCCGAAAGTTAGAACGTTTTGAAAAACGAGAAATGCTAGGTTCTTTTAAGGATGTTGAATTTAGTGGGAGAATTTGAAGTAATATTTTGAATTTGAAAAGGAAGAAGAATTCATTTGTATGGAATCCATTTATATACCACTTCCCATAGTTCCAATTGGATATCAAGTTTTGAACTTGACATTCAAGAAGAACGTACAATTCAAAATAAATATGATTTCCCTATAAATATTGAACAACATGGAAATGTTGATCATAAGAAGGAAATTCAACAACCTCAAAATAAGATAGAACCGGTGCCCTTTGGAAGATCCAATAGAGTAAGAAAAAAGTGAAAATCCGGATAATTATGAAGTGTATATTGCCGAGAATAAAGGACACTTAGGTTTAGTGATAGATGAGTCTCTCATTTTCCATGAAACCATTAATAGTTCTAATTCTCATATAGTAAATTAATGTCATAAATGAAGGGTTAAAATCTATAATGGGATCTTGTCTCATTACCTAAAGATGTGAAACCTATTGGGATTAAATTAATCTTTATGACCAAAAGGATTCACAAGGTAATATGGAAAGATATAAAGCCCATCTAATTGTTAAAGATTTGACTCAAAAGGAAGACATTAATTATAAAGAAAGCAGTTTTTCGGTATCTTCTAAAAACATTTTTAGATCATTATGGCACATATAGCATATTATGATCTTGAAGTTTATCAAATGGATATAAAGACAACTTTCCTTAATGGAGACATTGAGGAATATAGTGTTGATTTGGATCAAACTAAGCAATTAGTTTGTGAATTTAAAGAAATCCATTTGTGGACTCAAGCAAGTTTCTCATCAATGGTACTTAATCAAGTTATTTTTATTTGGTTTTGAAAAGAATCTTGATTAAGATTGTGTATACCATAATTTCAGTGAGAGTAAATTTATAATTTTGGTCTTATATATGGATGATGATTTTGCTTGCTAGTAATGATATGAACCTTATTAAGGAAACTAAGAAATTTCTTATTTGAAATGAAAGATCTTGGTAAGGCATCTTTGTATTAAGAATCCAAATTCACCGTGATCACTCACGAGATGTTTTAGGATTATCACAAAAGGCCATATGGAAAGGTATTACAAAAGGTTTAGCATGCAAAAATGTAAACCACATGACACCCCTAATTTTAAAGGAGACATTCTTAGTCTCAAACAGTGTCCTAAAAGTAAATTTTGAATCCATGTATATGGAAAATTCCCTCTTTACATCAGCAGTAGGAAGCTTAATGTATATGTATATCTTACATTTAATGTTGGGATGCTTGGTCAATACCAAAGCAATCCGGAAAGAACATTAAGTAGCAGCCAAAAGAATGATAGAAGTATTTACAAAACACTAAAGAACTACATGCCTATGTTTTGAAGTCGGATAATCTTGATATTATTAGGTATTCCGACATTAGTTAAATATATGGCTGCATATGTTTTAATGGACTGTAATTTGTCAAAACAAGTGTCGAAAGACCAATTAAGAAATGACTATCAGGTAGCAGTTCTGTACTCTAACAAGAATTTATGGATTTAGACATTAATTATCTTGTTATAAAGAAAAGAGTACAACATGAACGAAAGGGATACAACTTATAGAAACAAACTCTATTTAGAGGATCCATTTATGAAAGAGTTATCATCTTCAGTGTTTCACGAGCATGTTGCTCATATGGGTGTAACAACTTTTGATAACATTTAGTATAGTGGGAGTTTGTGTTGTTCTTTCATTAATTATTCTATTATTTAAAGTTTTGATCTCATTTGGTTAAGTTGGACTAGTTGGAAGAATATGTATATATTCATTATGATTCCATGCTACACATCTATACTTTTGATCTATGTCATTTAGTTAGATTTGTATACGTGATTATTGTGGGTTTAGTTGCGAATCAATTACAACGACTGCCCCTTTAGTCCTATACTTGTATGGCTAATGGACGAGATTGTTATAAATGACAATAAAGTGCGCACATTAGGATTGTCATTTGTGTTATATTCATGATTTAAAGGAAGGACTTTGTTTTGCAACCCAAGTGGGAGATTGTAAGGACATGGCTTGCAACACAAGTCATTTAGACTTCCATTTATAAAATTATGATTATAATGTTAATTTATAAAGTATAGTAGATAATAAAATATGTAGAATTCCTGGATATATAATTACCTAATTGTGATGGGCAAAAGGGTAATATAATATCACTAAGCTTCTTGAAAGGGTGTAGTCCCTATGTGAAGTGACACAATGTTTCCTATTTAAAGGCCCTTCCATCAAGCCTAGAAACAACTATTCATTCTTGTTATCTCTCCTAAATTCTCTTCACATTATTGAAGTACTTGAGAGATTAAGAAGTCACTATTACTTAGAAGATCTTCATTCCTTAGTTCTTCTTCTTCATCTTATTTCTCCCTACATCATCCATGGATTCAACAGGTATATATTTTATCGCTTCCACTTCATCTCTTCCTTAATCCTATTCTAAAGTGAGTGTGGCATTCAGGGATTAAAATTGTTCCAACAGTTAAGGATGGCCAAACCGAACCGGAACCGAAAAGCCCGGAACCACCTTGAACCTTGATGAAAACCGGAACCGTTTGTAACACGGGCCAGTTCCGGTTCATCCCCTCAGAAAACCGTGAATCGGCGGTTCCAAACAGCCATTAACCGCCTAGACCGAACCAAAACCGTTAAAATCGTTAGATTTCTAACGGTTTCATCAGAATTAACCGTTAGTAACGGAAAGTTGACGAGAAAAGTTGAGTTTTGACTGAATTTTTAGCCAAATTTAGTGAATAAAAATAATAAAATTTGTTGAGTATATAAAAGAAAAAAGGGACGGACCTCTTTAATTTTTTAAATATTTTTTCTATACCTTTTTGTAAAAAAAAATCGGCAATAAGATATTATTATTATTATTATTATTATTATTATTTCTGTTAAAAAAATTTAACAATTTTTAAAAAAAAAGAATCTGTGGACCGGCTGTTCCGGACCATAACCCTAACCGGAAGAGAAACGGTTCGGTTACGGTTCAACCTTTTCCGGAACCGGAACCGTGCTTGGTCATCCCTACGAGTCGTGCTCTGGTGTCCGTCTGCTCCTCCATACGTACTGATAGATTTTTGTGAGAGGTAGTCCGACTCGGACTCCCATGCCCGAGTCATGCTTTGTATAAACTTCAAGTCTGCTACTTTTTCTTCACTTCACAATTAGACTTGGTCTTCTATCTTCCATGTTGACTTTGACATATTTCTGAATTTGACTTTTCTTGAATTTTTGGAACAAGACTTTAAAGCTCATAAATAATACATCCGAAAAATACATAAAAAGACTATTTTACCCCCGGATTACAATAAAGCCCAACCTTACAATAAATCCCCTGATTACATCAAAACTAGTCAAGTACATCAAAATAGACTGTAATACATGAAAAAACTAGAGAAACAAATCATTCAATATCCGCCACATCAATATACCTCCCTCCTCACTATTTTTTGGACCCAGAACCGCTCCACCCCTCCACCCAACGGCTACGATCAAGGCCACATAGGCGAGCTCATCATTTGTGCGGCTAAGATGATTTCAATTTTTTGTGGGTCTCACCGAGCTCGGACACATCTCATCCGTTTGGTGGAGCTAAAATGACGTGGCTCCAATCAGAACCATTGGGTGTAGCTAACTCCCCGGTGCAGCGGTTCGAAATCCCTATTTTTTCACATCAGATTACATTCTCTCTCTCTCTCCTCTCTTAATCTCTCTCTATAATCACTCTTGTCAACTTTATTATTATCCATCCATTTTTTAATTAAATTTTTGATGAAAATTGTTTTTTTTTTTAACTTTCAGCCTTTTTTTTTTTTTTTTTTCAAGCCCTTTTTTTTTATAACTTGTAACCCGTTTTCTCTCACACTTGGTCATTATGGAGGGAAATTTTAATCAAAGAGGGGGAAAAAGTCATGATAATGATGATATAGAGGCATTTAACTCATTTAATCCATTTCTTTTCAATGAGTATAATGCTAATGAAGTGATTCGAAACATTAAAGAGGATGAAAGTGATGATTACATTCACGAGATTTAACGTCAATTCATTTCACCAACCGCTCCACCCATCCAAGAAAGTGTTGAAATTGATCAATCATCAATGGGTAGAGGTGGAAGGGGACGGGAAAGAGGTAGAAGTGGAGGTGGAAAAGGACGGGGATGGGGAGAGGGACATGGATAGGGAGGAAAGGAGTCAAAATCTGATATAATGACAATACATTATACAAAAAAGCCAGTTCTCTATAGTCAAGATTCATTCATACTTGAATGCAACTATTGCTTGAAGACTTACCCTTTCAACAATGATGGTGGATATGGAACCGCCAAAGGCCACTTGTCTAGGAATCATCCCGATAAATTGACGGTGGTGGAAAAGTCACAAACTATCAGGAGGGTATCTTTCCATTTCAATGGGACGCTTGTTCTAATGTGATAGAACTTTTAAAGGTGTTCAAAGAATCTATCGTTGCCTTATCGGGTGTTTATTACCCAACTTCAAATCTTGTTTGGGATCATTGCACAAATGTTGCAATTGTGTTTAGTGAATTTTGTGATGATCCTCTAGCGGGTTTTGCCGTAAAGCAAATGAGGGAGAAGTGTGAAAAATATTTCAAGGAAATATCAAGCTTTTTTTAATTTTTTTTGTAGCTAAAGTTATGGATCAAAGAATTCGATTGACTGGTTTAGAAGAAATGTTGAAATTGTATTATGATAATTTGTATCATGAACAAGGTAAATGGGTTTATTATGATGAAATTGGTAATAATAAGAGTGATCGAAAATGATTTAACCACTATTTTCAAGGAATATCAAACCACTTCTGATCCTCAAAATGGTGGTGGTCGTGGAGGAGTAGATGTTGGATGTGGTATTGGTCGAATTGGAGCGATAAATTGTATGACACGAACAAACGTGCTAGAGGTACCGTTTCTAACACGCCCTATGAACTAGAGCAATATTCTGTGAATGCTGATAGAGAAAATCTCAAATTGTAATAAAATACCTAGCAAGCGCACTAGTTACCATAGTAGTAATGCGCGAAAGTGAGGGTCGATCCCACAGAGACTTGTGAAAGATAGTAATTTAAATAGTAGTAAAATAAACTAACATAAAATAAAATATTTGATTTTGATTTATTAAACTAATGAACTAAAAAGAAAATAAACTAATTAAACAAAACAAATATAAATAAATGGATAGTGAACGACATAAACCGACTTGGTAAATAGGCCCCATGGACTTTGGACCTATACCCAATAAGAGCCCTTGAACAAGAGGCCCGTACCTTACAGCCCAATATATCAAAGCTACCTCGACATCAACAAAGCCGAGTAGGTCGACCTGAACTAGGTCACGACGGGCTAGATAGGCGTTGACCAGCCTACCACGCCTAGCTCGGCCTCTATGAAGAGCCGAGTTAGGTAGTATATGCCGACTTATCCCACTCTTCAATGATAACCTTACTCCCCTAATGCAATCCGGAGTCTAAGGTAAAGGGAATCCTTACCTAACAAGGAGACCTCTTCTACAAGATAACAATGACTACAATCCTTATCAGGATTCTACTTCCCTCATATACGAGTTCTACACCAAAACGGACTCCATGGCTTCCTTAACAAGTCAGGACTAATTCACCAGCGCCTATATAAACAGGCCCTCATACGATAAACATGTAACGAATTCTCTTGGCTCTGACTCTAGTCAATTGATTTCTCTTTGTTTTATCTCACATAAACAAATTCTTATTCTCACGCCGGAGGGTCTTCGCCGGTGAAACCCCGGCTACTTTACGTTTTTCTGTTGGTGTTGTATGCTCTAGGCACGTTGTTTGAACGATTAATGTTATCTATTGATTATGTTTTAATAAAGATATTGAATGTTTGATTATTATATCATTTGCATGTTTATTATAATAATCTCCATCCCTGATAATTATGATTAATTGTTACTATAAGTTTAATAGATAATCATATGATGATTATGGTGTATGGGATACAATTAAACTTATAGGTATTTGTTGGAGAACGAATAATGGACTGACCCATATGAGATTTATGTCATGGTCACAATGTCATAATTAAGTCTCATATAGTTATATCATTGAATCCTTAGACCTGAGATTATTATAGTCTTTCACATGATGAACATTATGTTTGACACATTCAAACGTTACCCTTAAATGTGTAGCTATAAAGAATGTGATTGGCATAATCGGATTCATGTTGAGAAGAGTAATAAGTCAAGATGGAATTTGTCCCTCGTCAAGAGAGATGTCAAACTTTGGCCACTCGATGAATAGTATTGATGAAATGCATGGCCGTGCTCAGATGTGATTTGTATTATCAATATATTCGGAATCGAGAAAGTATTGAACATTGTAAGTTGACCATTGACCATGGTTTACGTTCAATGACATCGTGGACAAAAGGATTATGATATTTTCTATTATGGATTAACGAACTTTGACAAGTTATATCATTTAGGTAATCATGATGGCCTGCTAGGGCCCGCTCATGATTTATGAGACAAAGTGTGTTTGGGCTCATTGCCAACTTGATATAATCCTATGGGATCACACACAAGAGAACGAATTGTTAAAAGGGAAAAATGACAGAGTTTTGGTCTGGCACGGCCGTGCGCCTTATAGGGCACGACCGTGCCATAAATCGACCAAAGGGCAAGGTCTGGCGACATGAATGGCACGACCGTGCCAAGTATAAAGCACGACCGTTCTAAGCACGGCTGTGCCAGATACAAAGCACGACCTTGCCAATATTGGGCGGCAGGAAGGCAGGCTCGCACCTAATCGTGCCTGTTTTAGGGCACGACCGTGCCAGTTTTAGGGCACGACCGTGCCAGTTTTAGGGCACGACCGTGCCAGAGCTGTCGGCCAGGAAAACTTGCACAGTAATTAAGTGACGGGATTTGGGTTTCCTAAGTCCTTAAGGGTTAAGGACTTATACCCATATAAATATCTCTTTACCAGCCATTGTATATGATTGATTCACTTATTTGGAGAAACATTATTATTGATTAAGATTGAGAATCAAGATCAATAATTCATAAAATCATAAAGCACTTTTTGATCTAGCAGTCAAGATTAAGAAAGAGTTCTTAATATTCGTTCGCGTGTGGATATCCATAGAGGGTGATTTCTTTATCATCTTTCTGTTCGTGTTCCTGCGTTCGTGATTCGGAGAAGCGCAAAGAACCCAAGACTCAAGATCAAGAAAAAGAATAAACGCATCAAGGGTTAGTATTCTTGTATTCATTGTAGATGTATTTATCATAATCATATGAATGGATCTATAGGCTTTGGGTTTCATAAAATTTTAAATGCTTAATTCCGCTGTGCATGTTACTACGAAACCCAACAGTGGTATCAGAGCCCCGTTCATGTTGATTATTTCAATACATAATCATGTTGTATGTATATAAATTGTTTATGTGTCTGGCATGATTTGAATATTGGGATTATGATGTTTATGTATTATATGCGTTTTATGTGGTTTATTGTTTTATAAAATTTAATCACACTATTCAATCGCAATAAAAATTATGTTGGATTAAAATTGTTTGGACTATTAATTTTTGATTTGATCAAAGTTTTGATAATCTAGATATTCATGAATAAATTGTTTATTCAAAGTTTTGATGTTCATGGTGATTGGATCATCAAGAACACCAAATCCTATTTGAATCGTGTTAAACAATTTGAGACAAATTTTGGAACTTTAAAATTTGGAATTTTCGAAGGGTCCGACCGGACCTAGTAGGCGACCCGGTCGGACCTCCGGGTCTTGTGCGGGTGCGGCCTTTGGGTCTTGGGTGTGGATCTTGGGGTTTGAGTTTCCTATTTGTTTTAGTCTGCTGAATTCTGAGATTGGTTCAAGGTTTAGATGGCTAGCCTACGTTCTCGAGACTGTGTTTCCTAAACTTGATCGTAATCAAAGATTCAAAGATAAAACGAAGTTAGAATTATGAAGAGTTCATAATTGCTAAAATTGAGAAACAAAGTTCTTGATTCAAAGATTGGAGATCCATGTGGAATTGTGAATGCAATTGTCCTACGTTCATCGAGACCATTTATTGCTTAGTTTCGGCCACATGGACTACTTTCTTGGTTTCTTGAATTAGTGTGGAATTGTGGTTGCCTTATGGCTTAGTTCGGTTGCACTTCTTGTTGTCTTGATTTTGAGATAATAACCAAAATTCAAATAGTCTCATCCTCATAATTATAGAGAAATTAATGACACATAATATCATGCTTAAATTAATGGAGATTAATTTAGTGACTAAACTTGATGTATAACATGTTTTTCTTATGTGATCATAAATGTGTTATATGCTATATGTTATGAACCTTCATTAAAATTTAAGTCACGTGCCAACCCATGATTAAAACACTTGTGAGTACGTGGGTAGTTTTATGCGGGCTATGCCAAAGCAAGGCGCATTAATTATATTCATCTATGAGCAAGATGAGGAAACAGTGATTCCTATACGTTTAAAATGGTTTGACCTAATTAGGCTATCAAAACAGTTTTGGGCCTAAGGCACAGATGAGATTAAAACATGTTAGGCATATGATGTCTAAAATCGCATAAAAGATCTAAGAGTCATATATGATATGATTGACAAGGAGTTGTCTACCTAAATAACTTATTTTGAGCAGTCGTGCCAAAGCCGACTCAAAGTTAAGTGAAATATGGATCTTAGCCCATTTAGAATTATATGATACATTGGATGTATCTGAAGACTATATAATTCAGTGGGAGTATTTGTGAAATACTAATATTTGATATATCTTTAATCAAGTTGGTACTTATATTTAATTATATGTTTGCATAATTGTAGATAATGGCTCAAAGTACAAATTTTTTATCATTGCGATC
Source organism: Campanula takesimana (assembly GCA_026119855.1). Taxonomy (NCBI): domain Eukaryota; kingdom Viridiplantae; phylum Streptophyta; class Magnoliopsida; order Asterales; family Campanulaceae; genus Campanula; species Campanula takesimana. Next base: position 200,939 of record JAOWBW010000086.1, read on the forward strand.
TATCCTTGAGAAGGAAAAGCTTCAAGAAAATGGAGCTAACTTCACGGATTGGATTCGTAGCCTTAGAATTGCTCTAAGGCATGAAGACAAGCTCTATATTCTTGATGAGCCCGTTCCTGAAGAGGAACCTGCTTCCAATTATGGATGGCCAAAACCGGTTCCGGACCCGGTTCCAGTTCGGAACCGTCGGTTCTGGTTCAACATATATGTGACCCTGAACCGGCCCGTGCTTACCCCGGTTCCGGTTGGCACAATCCGGTTCCAGTTAGGTTCCGGTTAGATTCCGATTCCGATCCAGTTCCGGTCCCCCCTTTAAAAGTATTGAAAAAAACAAGGGATTTTCGGTCCTGTTTCGGTCCGGTTCGCCATTTATGTGAACCATAACCGGTCCGGATGAATGGCGGTTCCGGTTACTCCAGTTCCGATTTACTCCCCGGTTTGCTCCGGTTCCGGGCTTTTCCGGTCCGGTTTTGCGGTTTCGGTTCCGTTTGGCCATCCCTACTTCCAATGCTCCCAAGGATGAGAGAAACGCCTACAAGAAGCACCAAAGTGATTCTCGTGAGGTGGGTTGCCTCATGCTTGCGGCCATGTGCCCAGAGCTTCAGAAGACTCTTGAACACTTTGAGGCTTTTGACCTTGCTGTTTAGTTGAAAGATATGTTTCAAGAACAGGCAAGGTATGAAAGGTTCGACAATATAGCTGCCTTGGTCTCATGCAAGATGAGCGAAGGGCAGGCTGTGGGCCCCCATTTTCTAAAAATGAAGGCTCACTTTGAGCATCTAGAGAGGCTTGGCCATCCCATTGATGTTTAGTTGGCCACTGATTTTATTCTTAATTCATTGCCCAAAAGCTATAATCAGTTCGTCATGAACTTTAATATGCATGGCATGGATAAGTCCCTGTCCTAGTTGCATGGGATGCTAAAGACAACGGAAAATAAAATCGGTAAAGAAGCCGCTCCTGTGCTCATAGTGTCAAAGGAAGGAAAGGGCCAGAAAGGCAAAGGAAAGGGTAAGGCAAAAGTTGTCAAACCCAAGATTAGCAATGTTGGGTTTCGTAGTAACATGCGCAGCGGAATAAAGCATTTAAATTTTTTTCATGAAACCCAAAGCCATAGATCCGTTCATATGATTATATCAAATACATGCAATATGAATACTAGAATACTAACCCTTGATGACTTTGAATTTTAGCCTTTGATCTTGGTGGAGACTTTGAAGCTTGATCACGAACAAGTAAGAACACGAACTTTGAAGATGATGAGCTTCACCCTCTAGCGGTATCCACACATCGAACGAATATCAAGAGCACTTGATCTTGGTTGCTAGACCAAATCGAGAAACACGTTTTCTCAATTGTATTTTGACTATATGGAATATTATTGTGTTTGTTCTTGTTCTTCAACCTAGGGATTTCTTAGAACAAGAAATAACTCTCAAAAACTCTTTGGAGGCTTGCAAAAACACATGTACTGATTAAGGATGAATTAGGGCTGTTTATATACAAGTTAGACATATTCCAAATAGGTAACTTATGTCTAAACCCGCAAGAAAACGGACTAAGGAAAGTTCCTGCCGAAACCGACTGGTCCGTCCGGGTATACAAGTGGGTCCGCCCGGATCTATCATGGTCCGACCGGGTGCAGCACTTGGTCCGACCGGACCTCCCTTCTTTCCACTTTTCTTCCTCTAATTTCCTTAAATCCCCGAATGGTCCTTCGACCCAATATTCCAATGTAGTCCTTTATGATTCGTTCTATTTGTGTGTGACCCTCTAGGATTACACTAAGTTGGCAATGGGTTCAAACATAAAACCATCAGATATGATTAGATTCTAGCAAACCGTCATACCTACCCAAATAGTGTAACTAGATACAAGTTCGCATTCCTTTAGAATATGTCACAATCCTTTTGTCCACGATGTCATTGAACACAAGTCATGGTCAACAAGTCAACTTGTCTTTGTTCAATACTTTCTCGATTCCGAATATGTTGATAATTCAAATGACATTGATCCAATCAATTCATTTGAGTCCGGCCGAACATTTCCATCAACATCATTCCTATGAGAGGCCCAAGCTTGACATCTCTCCGAAGATGGACAAATCCATTTAACTTATTATTCTTCCCTACATGAATCCGATTATGCCAATCATACCCTTTATAACTACCCGTTTAAAGGTAGTGTTTGAATATGTCAAACATAATTTTCATCAAGTGGAAGACCATAATAACTTCATGTCTAAGGATTCAAATGACACAACTAATATGAGATGTATGTATGACATTGACCATGACATAGATCTCATAGAGTGGGTCATGTCCAGTACCAAACAAGCACCCATAAATCTAACATGGTCATCCTATGATCATTTAGTATTTACACTAATACCAAACAAGTACTAGGGACGTAGATTATTATAAGTAAATATGAACAACAATAATAATCAAAACATCTATTTATTAATATGAATAAATGATAACAATTACAACGTTTATTAAACGTGCCTAGGGCACCAATACCAACAAGCAAGGCAACTGTTGTCAATGCTAATGTGGCTAAACCTACTCCCTAGAAGGATGCAATTGTTTCCACTGCAATGAAATTGGTCATTGGAAACACAATTGCAAGGTTTACAAGGAAGAGTTAAAGAAGAAGAAGGGCAGTGGGACTGCATTTACTTCAGGTATCTATGTTATAAATATTCTACTTTCTACTTCTAGCTCCTGGGTATTAGATACCGATGTGGATCTCACATTTGTTTAAATGTGCAGGACTAAGGAATAGAAGGCTACTTAAAGATGGCGAAGTGGACCTGCGTGTGGGGAATTGAGCAAGAGTTGTTACATTAGCCGTAGGAACATATGATGTCATTTTACCTAGCGGATTAATTCTTGCTTTGAACAATTGTTATTACGTTCCGGATTTAAGTAGAAATATTATTTCAATTTCTTGTTTGGATAATGAAGGTTTTAAGTTTCTTATTGATAATAAGAAGTTTTTTATTTATTTAAATGATGCTTTATTGTACTGCATTTTCATTTAATGGCCTTTATATTCTTGACGTTGAGAATGTGAATAATGAGGATATCTATAATGTAAATAAGAAATCCAAACCTAATGATGTAAATCATACTTATTTGTGGCATTGCCGTCTTGGTCATATTAATGAGAAGCGTATCTCAAAACTCCATGGGGACGGACTTTTAGATTCATATGATTTTGAATCGTATGAAACTTGTGAGTCATGTTTACTTGGAAAGATGACTAAGGCACCTTTTACTAAGAGTAGTGAAAGGGATAGTGAATTATTGGGACTCATACATACTGATGTGTGTGGACTAATGAGCATCAGTGCTAGGGGAGGA